>JAVCKT010003257.1:0-11364 GCA_032273925.1 Rhynchotus rufescens | reverse complement strand
AAAAAAAAAAAAAAAAAAAAAAAAAAAAAAAAAAAAACCTCTCACTTTAGACTATGCTCAGTCAGGAGTGTTTTTCCATCAGGAATCCACAGGTGCAAGCTCTCTGGCTTTGGCTTGGCTCCGCATGAAAGCTAATTGCATACCCCTTGGATGACCATTTAGACCTGCACTTCTTAACCTCTGCACCGCTGTGAAGAAGTACCGTGCACAGTGCTTGTAGAGTACAGTGGCAAACTCACCTAATTACTCCTCTACTCTTCCTCCTGCAGTGATGTCCTCCAATGTGCTGCTCCCTCTTTGGCTCTCAACCTGCAGTCTTTCCATTAAGCCCTCTTTCTAGCACCCCCAAAGTATAGGGGTTATCTTCTAGCAGTGTAAAGGAGGCATTTGCACACACCCCCTCTCTTCCTTTCCTGCTCCCTTCCTAAAGCCTCAACTTGTTTCCCAGCATAATCAGTTACTGGTTCCTGTCCTAAGGGTTCGCTCATGTTGCCAAAAGGAAAGACATGGGCAGCTATGAAGTAGGGCAGGCTGCAACCCTGAAAACACTATGCAGCCAGCTACGTACCTGTGTGATAGGACTGAGACAAATGGGGATGAGTAACTTCAGTGGGAAGGCAAAGTATCTGGGTGCCAGGTATGCACCACCACATGCTCCAGAGACTTGCTGAAGGGCTTGAGCAGGACAAGAGAGAGCCATCCAAATACGTGTATTTCTCTACCATTAACCAGAATTCAAAAATATCAACGTGCACAGATTGTCATGGCGAAAACACTTCCTGACACCAACTCCTTGACTGAGGCTTAGCTGAGGAGTCTGGAGTTAATGGGCTACTTGGTTTTACCCAGCAGAAGTTCGTCATGTAGTGGAGGTCATGTTGGTCAGGGTAGCAAGTTCAGTCTTTCTGTTGGGTGCAAGCAGTATCTTCAGAAAAGGGAAGTAAACCATTGCTAAAAGGATGGATCTTCTAGTTGGTGTCAGCAGGTATGACAGAGTAAAAGGTGGCTAAGGTCCTAAACACCCTTTCGATTTCAAAAGCAGAGGAAATTTTTCACTATAAGACCTTTGTAGGGCCTAAGAAATTTCTCTTTTGCATACTTACAGTGCTATAAAATTTGCAAACACAAGTATCCTCTTACTTAGCACCTATTAAGATGCAGCTAACTTGTAAGGTGGAAGGCAGAAAATGAGGGAACTAGATATATTAGCATATATATGACATACAGATATAATAGAGGTGGGGATTGCCAAATAACTACAGACTGAGTTCATCTCTCTCTTCTTTATATATGTGTGTGTATACAAATATATATACAGATATACATACATGTATATTTGCATTTATACACCCTCCCATCTATATAGGTGTATGTGTATGAACATAACAAAATAAGTAAAAAGTCTTGTCCATGGAACTATTTTTTGAAGAGATTTCTCACAGACCTTACAGTATAGCAGGTTCTATATGAAATCCTATGATACCCCCCAGAAAAGGATGCATCATATTAGCAGACTGGAGGTGGAAAGAACAGTAAAACAGGCAACCACAGAGCTATGCTAGTGCTGCAGACCCCCTCTTAAAGTAATAGGTCTCTCTCTCTCTCTCTCTCTCTCTCTCTCTCTCTCTCTATATATATATATATATATATATATATATTTACATTTTTTAATTTTTTTTTTCTGTATAGAGGACTAGGCTGGCCCTCTATTTCTGTTAGTTTTCATAGACACCATGAGCACCCAGTGCCCTTGAAGGAGAACTATGTCACTTGCAGCACTGACAAGCTCCATTGTGGTGTCAGATACATTCCTCGGAGTTTAGGCCCCTCAAGCAATTCCTCTGTGATAAGAAATCACATCTTGTAAACTTCAGCTCCAAGTAGCTGAATGTAGTCCATTTGTGACAGTGCTCGTTTCCCTCACCATAATTTTTCAGACAGCGTCATACTCTATTTACTTGCATTTGGGTGGCTTTGGAAGGCTGAGTCTAATTGATATTTTTCTGTTCTAATATAATTCTATGTTGTTATGCAGATAATATATGCACACATGGTTTTGTTATAAATATACAGACACATCTGTTATAATACTAACTCCACACTGATTATGTTTTAGATATTCTTAGCTGTAAGGCTACCCCTACTGTATATTGTTGGATAAGAAGACATATTTCAGCCTCCACTCATCCAAAATGAGCCATTGTTTATTCCTAAGAACTATCATTTCCCACAATTATTGTTTAATTAATCACTCAGTGTCTGTGCGGTAGAGAGAGTTCTATTTCCCTTTTTTTTTTTCATTTTGAATAAGTCTGTTAGCGCAATCTAGCACAATTCCAGTAGGTGGAGTAATGGTAAAGCAAATATCTGCTGCAGCTATTTATGTTTTTAAACAGCCATTTTTAATATCTTTCACCGAGATTTGCATAAACCAGAGTTTGATATATTTCAAAAACAGCAATAGCTGTATATCTATATGTATATTAATATGTGCACGTTCAAAAAATGTAAAGATTAAAAGACCATCCTAATGTCTATAATACGAATCCACATTTCTGTCTTAAATCTAACTTCCATACAGTTTACTTCAATTTCTACTTACAACACTTTCATTGCAAACTCTTCCAGCAGCTTGAAACCCAACATCTCACCAATTTGGAAAGAGCTGATCAATGCCTGGAGGGATGCAGGGCTTGCTCATGAGCTATGCTTTGGTATTAAGGTCAACTGAGATTTGAAGGACAGCTTTGGTGAATAGCGTCGTGCCCTTGCCAGCCTGGGCTTGTACAGCGTGCCCAGAGCCCTCACCACGCTGGGTAGGGGCACTCTGCTCCTCGCTCAGGCTGGTGGAGGGAAAAGTTTCTTCAGCTGCAGCCCTTACTCTTCTTCCCCCTCACTACTCTTCCCAAATTCAGGTCGCCAATACCAGCAGTCTTCAGGTAGGCAGGCAAGGCAGAACCTTAACCAACCATAGCAGCCCAACATTGCTGCAGCGCCTTAGCCTCTGATGGCAGCAATTTTAGCTCGAATTTAAGTCACTGCCATATCAAAGCATATAGACTTTAGGGAAGGAAACTGGTATACGCTGAAAGAAATCTCATTAAGGCTGCTGTCTGTAGTCCTTGCTCAGGCAAAACTCCTACTAAAGTCCTCTACAGTTCCTCCTGATAAAACAAGCTGGCACAAGCCCCTTAGTCATTATGAGCAGAAAAGTATTAATGCATTTACTGAGTACTGAGCACCTAGATAAGGAGGATTGCGGTACAGTTCTGTATGGATATCTTAAATTGATGTCTGAAGCCTTAAGAAGACAGCACCTTCCCTACCGTCAGTGCTAATTTTATAAGTAAGATGGCTGAAACTGAGCTCTGCTTCTGTGTCAAAATTAAAAACTCAGTCAGGTTATCACCATCATTCTTCTTTTTAGCTCTGAGCTTCATAAGGAAAAACATAAATGCAGCAGTTTCAGTTTTCTCCTACAGATTATATTAAATTGCAAATGCCAACAGAAAAAGGAACAAAGGCTTCTTCTGTAAAATTAATATAGGTCTAAAGAACTGTAAATATCTGTCTCAGCATATGCACCGCAGAGTATAGGTAAAGCTATTTCCCTTATTACCACTTGTTCTGAGCAGGTATGTGGAGATTATTAATTTTAAAGAATATTAAAGAACCTCTTTCTCCCTACTAAATCCGCAAGTTTAAGAAAATGTTTTCTCGTATTCATTTCAAAATACTAAGCTGTCTGTACTACCTTCTTTAGGATTGTTCAAGCTTATAATCATTTTGCCATGACTTTGTCTGTAAATTACTTGTGATTCATTCTAGGTATTTTATCCTTTTTTTTTGTAAGCTGTCTTCAATAAAACAAAATCTGTACTCTTTCCCCTGCCGACGCAAGCATTGCAGTATGATCATCTTCTTCTAGCTCCCTATTTTTCTCCAGAAGAAAGGGGAGAAGTACAGAATAACAGATATTTCAAACTAACCACATATTTTCTGTCAGACAAAATATAGACATATCCCTGAAAACAAACATAACCTGAAGTTATACCACAGAAAGGGAGTGGGAAAAAAATGAATATAAAATATACCACAATCATTCAATAAAAAGAGCTCTAAGATTAACAGAGTCAGGAATTAGAATGATCTCAGGAGATCGTGCTCATAATATTTGACATGTTTTGACACGTATGGAAAGGATAAATGAGCTTTATTACAGGAAAAAAAAAGAAAGAATGGAACGCTTTGCAGAGTGGGTGGCTAATTAGGGTCTTACTCTTCACCAATCTTCTGCAGTCCTCGCAGCTCCCTCACCAGCAGCTCATTCCAGAGGGAGTCTCAGCTAAGCTGCATCTTGCACAAGGCCCACAGTGCCTTGCCGTGCCAGGGCTACCTGTTTGTTAATCAGATGTGCCAACCATGAGGGCCCCCTGCAAGGACAGACCACAGTAGGTGGCTTCCCAAACAGTAACTACAGCTCAGCTCAGAACAGACATCATCAGTGCTCTCCCTCCCTGATTCATGCAAGGGCTGCTTATTTCTCCTTGTTTGGATGCAATAGAAAGTGTGTCTATACCAGGGGAGTGGGAAGGATGGGGCATGTTTGTTAGCACCTTCAGTCCACATTCGCGTCTTTGGAGAGGCGAAAAAAAAAAAAAGTGAGAATCATGAGGAATCCTGCCCATGGATTCCTATGGCATTCATAGCAAGAAAGAACCTCTGCTACTGATGACCAGAAAGACAAGCTCATTTTTGCACTTGTCCTTTCTTTGACTATATTGTTTTCAGTTAAGCTGCTCACTTGTCATTCACAGGTAGCCACAGTATAATGGGGGAGGTCTGACATGAGAGTTTAGTAAATGATTTACTGTAGGAATCTGCCTTCTTGATGTGTTTCTTGAGGTTTCTGAATCTAAAGGGCCCTTTCACATAAATCTTAGCTGATATTGCCTAGGAAGGAGAGTTTACAATATCGTCTCTTTTACAGGCATTAGTTCTGTAAAACTGCATCCTGCTTCAGTGATTGCTAGGTGCTGCTTCCCTGCGTTATGGTTTGTATCATTTTATACATTTTTCCCTGGGCTGAGTGCCATGGAGAAGAGTGAGTTTGGAAAGCAAAAGCAAAAATGGAAGTGTCAGTCCAATTTGCTATGAGGTACTAATCAAGAGGAAGCTCAGAAGCTCTTGACAGAAAATGAAGCAGGAGAAGGTAAACTGGTGGTAAAGCGACATTCATAAAAACTAGAACACTTTGGAGAGCTCAAATACATAGCTGCTGAATTCCAGTGTTCAGCTGGCATATTTTGCTTTCCTAAAAGAAATTAAAACGAACAAACAAACCACACAAACAACTCTGTATGCAAATCTTGGTTGTGTAGATTAATTTATGTTAGAATTGACCTTGACAAGTCATCTGCTCCTGCCTCCTGATCAAAACAGGATAGCACTGCATCCAGATTAGAAGTATCAGTTACACATTTCATGAGTTGCCATATAATGAAAATCCTATATCCTCAATAAAGTGCTTTGAATTAAGAAAAAGTTCAGATATCACCAACCAAGAGAGTCTGACACCTGAAAGGTAAAGAAGGTATCTAGCAGTAACCGACATCATAGGTTTTCATTACACTATCTCTTCAAAGCACAGCTTTCACATATGTTAGCCTCAGCCTTGTTACAGCATTGTCTTATCTGCATTAGCACTAACATGGAGGAAAAAATAAACTACGGTAATACTTTCAGTGGTAGGAGTATCAGAGGAAACCTAAAGAAAGATGTGAGGAAGAAGCCTTTAGAGTTTCCCTTAATTTTCTATAAAGAACTGCAAAATATGCTATAGCAAGAAATAAGATCCCCACCGAGTTCATGTAAATGAGGGTTCTAAAAATGTGTGCTAGGTACCAGAGGATTTGTTCCTTATTAAACTTGTATTGTGTTTACCTGTGTATTGCAAGACTGAGGAAAACTTAATTGCACACTATGTCCTTGCCCTCTGACCTTCCCGTTAATTACATTTTGCTAGAGTAAGAATTAAATGCACTTTTTGCTTATTTCCCTAGGACTGAGACAGTTATTAATTCCTAATAAGCTTGCTTTTTCCATCTGCAGAAGGCTATATTTTCTTTTCATTGCATGCACAGAACTCCCAGAAGCTTTTCATTTGCATATATTGCAGATCACTTCATGCATTTAACACTTCCAAAGTAAACTTGCCTAGAGCCACCATGTGGCTGTGCTCTGAGGTTTAATCTCCTCTTGGTCTGTAATAATAATATCCACCAAAATTAGAAGGATGAGGAAAATATACATGCATACATATGTGAGGGGTATAGCTGCCCAAAAGCTTCAGAGAAGTTCATTTCCTGAAGTCTTAAATGGAAACACCAATCTTCAACATAATTCCTACACCTTCTTTGGCGGATCTGTTCCTGCCATGTCCAATGGCTCAGTTTCTGGTAAAGGAAGGATCTTTACTGAATCAATGAAGGATTTTTTTTTTTCCTTTTTTGATCTCTCAGAAGGATTCTTTTTATTTCACAGGGATATTAATTGAAATTATATTCTACTCCTATCCTCACTGACTAGCTTAATAGTCATCACGTTGCACAAATTATTATTAATATCTTGAAAAATTCATTAGGCGAACAAAAGATCCTGACATAAGTCAAAAGATATTTTTCTTTGAATATGAAGTTAATAAAAAAGAACTCTAGAATATTAAGGTATACTTTTAAGCTATCTTTCTTCACATTTTAAAGAAAGGCTTTCTGCTTATTTTAACCAAATTTAGACCCTAAGCTTTGACCAAGGATAATGTAATGATTAAACCTGAGGATTAACATGCAAGAACCTCCAAAAAAAAAAAAAAAGATGCAGTAGTTAAACCTCTTTTCAGCTTTCAAGAAGGTAAAAAGCTGCCATTTAAAAGGACTTCTCTTTCCAGAAAACACTTTGAGATATAAGTACTGAACCAGACAAGAGGAAGAGGGAAAAGGAAAGAAAAGCCAGTGGCAATGGTAGAAGCACCATGCCCTGCTGGAGCATGCAAAAACACTGCAAAGGCTGAAAAGAAATTAATGTCACAAGCACAGTTCAATTTCTCTGGATTGTCAAACATGGCAAACTCAAAGTTTGTGTCAGGTAAGGAAGACATATCAGACTATGTCTAGAGTTGCTATTAGACTCTTCAGGGACTGTACGGCCCCACTGTTCCACAGCCCCTGGCAAATCACATCTACATAGAATAGTCACTATTCCAGTATTTATTAAAATGCTGACATCTAGAATTTAATCCAGGTCAAGACAGCCTGGTAATAGCAAAAGAAAAATTTAGCATTTTTAGAAATAATGGCTGCGCTGCCAACCATAGGGACCTGGACAGACTGAACAACTGGGCAGTGAGAAACCTCATGAAGTTCAACAAGGGCAAGTGCAGGGTTCTGCACTTCGGGAGGCATAACCCTGGACACCAGTACAGGCTGGGGACTGACCTCCTGGAGAGCAGCCCCGCAGAGAGGGATCTGCGCGTCATGGCAGACAACAAGTTGGCTATGAAGCACTAGTGTGCCTATGTGGCCAAGAAGACCAATGGGATCCTAGGGAGCATTAAGAAGAGCGTCTCCAGCAGGTCGAGGGAGGTGATTGTCTCCCTCTGCTCAGCCCTGGTGAGACCACATCTGGAGTCCTGTTCTGGGTTCCCCAGTACAAGGGGGATGTAGAGCTTCTAGAGAGGGTCCAGTACAAGGATGATCAGGGGCCTGGAACATCTGCCCTATGAGCAAAGGCCGAGGGAGCTGGGCCTGTTCAGCCTGGAGAAGAGAAGGCTGAGGGGGGACCTAACCAGTGTGTATAAATACCTCAAGGGAGGCAGTGAGGAGGATGGGGCTTGGCCTCTTTTCAGTGGTGGACAGAGATAGGACTAGAGGAAACTGCCACAAACTAAAGCACCAGAAGTTTCATAAGAACTTAAGGAGAAATTTCTTAACAGTGAGGGTCTTTCTGTCGGTGAGGATGACAGAGCACTGGAACAGACTGCCAAGAGATGTTGTGGAGTCTCCTTCTCTGGAGATCTTCAAAACCTGCTTGGATGCAATACTGTGCCACGTACTCTAGGTTGAGTCTGCATGTGCAGGGAGGTTGGACTAGATGACCTCTTGAGGTCCCTTCCAATCTCAAGGATTCTATGATTCTGTGATATGTTTCCTTTTACAGTAAAAACTCTTTTTGCAAATACTGTAATTATCTAAACCTGCATATGCCTATTTTCAGAGTGTTTGTTTTCTAATTATTTGAGATTTTCACAACTATGTTGGTCAGAAATCAACAGGATTCCCCAGAGATAGTCATGAGTAAGTTAATTTCTCTAGATTCATTTTTCTTTTGTTCGTCTATATTCATGCAGTCTACTTGACTGAAGTGTAAAATCACCCTTTCCAACAAGTCACAGGGCACCTACAACAGACAACTGCTCATTCTTTCCAAAACATTGTGCTCTCAATACATGCTTGACTTGAAGTCTAGTGGGATTGAACATATGTTAAAGTGCTGTTTTATGTGAACTGGCACCCTTAATAGCTCTCAGCATTTCATGGGCATATATTTGGCTGTATAGAGAAAAAGAGGTTGGAAGACTAAACAAACCAAAATACTTGAAACTTCATTTTCTTTTGTTGCACTTGTTGCAAAAACAACAACAAAAAGCACTTAAATGTAACCAGAGATTTAATGAAATTATCATTGGTGATTGTTGGCTGATATAGCCAGTATTTTAACAATCCTCCTACAACCCAGTTTAGCAAATGATCGTTCACATTCAGCACATTTAACCAATTTTGACAAAGGCCCCTATTTTACAGTGAACAGTTGGCTAATTGACACCCCATTTGTGATGCAGTAAAATCCCACATACACGCTAGAAGTAAGTTAAAATATCATGCATTGCAGAATCTTGTTGTAGGAAAGTTGGCTGGATCCAAGGGGCAGCAAAAAGAGCAACTGCTGGCAGCAAAAAGATTAACAGAAAGAAGTGATATGAACTGTAATTTTCCCCCCTGGTTTCCATAGAAATTGTTGACCAAACAAATGTACCTCAATAAGGAAGATATGTTTTTTTCACTGACAACTATCCTCTAGAGTTTGTCAAAACATGTATAGTTTTCCATTTAAATCTATGGGTTGACAATAAATACAAAAATGGTTCAACAAAGCTTTCTAAAGCATATGACAAATGTACAGAAATTTTAAACTCAGCTAGCTAGACACTGTGATATGTATATTTCACATGGTAGAGGAGCATCTAACAACCTGATGTGATAGGATCTTGAAGATTAATTAAATCGTTGGCCTTTCAACTATGATTGCCAATTACTGTCTAATGTAGTGATGATACTCTGATATGTGACTGAAGAAATTCACTATTATTTTCCACTATAACAAATTTTTGCATTGTTAATCAGGCCAGGTATACACAAAGAAGCTTTTTCAGTGCTGTCTGCATTTAACAATGAATCCTGAAAGCTTTGACTCAAGATATTCCTAATAATCTGAGATACTTCTTCATGGACAATCAAGTTGAAGCTACCGTTAAAATCATCAAGAATATAACACAAATGTTGGTATTTGGTACATCAGTAGCTAATGAACATATGAACATACTACAGCTTTATAATCTAAGCCTTCCAGACTTTTTGGTTTGTAAATTATTTTTATTCAGTTATGTGAGGCACAATCAACTTTGTAGATGGACCCTAAATATCAGATTAAGCATAGCTTAATGTAAACAAAATTATCTCTACCTTTGTCATTTACTGCACAAGGTTTTAAATCCAAACAGATGGCTCAAGTTTAAAAGCAAAACAAATGGTCTTTTAAACTCAGAAAGGTTAAATTATTACAAATTACATGTGTCTCAATTCAAAATCATTAATGGTTCTCAGAGTAAGAGATTAAAAGACAAAAATAACCTAATTAGAAAGGATTTACAGTGGAGAGTTGAATTATTTGTGCTCAGAGCAAGGCAGGATTGGATCTGATGCAGAAGACATTAAATGCATTGGCAATGATGATGATGATGATCAGGAATTTAACTAGTATAGCTCTGCCGTAAACCAGTCACTCTAATTTGAAACACTGAAAACAAATCGGATACAACATCTTCTTATCTAAAAACTGACCCTGTTTTGCATGCTCTGAGCAAAAGGAATGATTAATTATGAACTTTCAGATAATAGTATCACTATACCTGCAGTATGTAAAGCAGTGAATTTCAACTGCAATGGTAAACTAAAACATGTATATTTATAAGCAACCCTTACACTACATTTGTGAAGGGAATGCTGAATAAAAGGTAGCTATACTACTGGGTCTGGATGATTTCTAAGCCATCAGCAGGCAAGCTGAAAAATAATTTAACTGAACTGAGCACTCAAGGGTAAATTCAGCTTTCAGTTACCCATGTGTAATGCCAGTGATTTGCATTCAAGAAGCTGTAGGTAGAATTTGGCCTCAAGGAAGTAGCTTGTGTTAGTGCCATAACCTTTGTATTACCTTTGTTTTACAGAGACTGCAACATTTGGCCCAGAGGAGAAATGCACCTCTGGTAAACCAGGTAAGCAAATAAGCACAAACTTGTTCAAAACTTCCCCAGTTTGAATCAGAAGTAATTTCATTTCCATTTAAAAGGAAACACTACTGTTTTATGAAACAAATCTCTGCTTAATTGTTCTGACTGTGGTCTTACAGAGGGAGATTGTTTTGTACTCCTTGGATAGATGACTTGTCTCTCTCCATCATGGAAATTTATTTGTGATTTATGTATTAGATGCTGATGATTGGAATCTGAAAAAAAAAAATTGTTGGAGATTTCTGAAGTGATTAAATTCTCTCAAAATATGCTGCACTGAAACATTGCTACAGCAATACTGCTCCATGCTAATACCATGAATAGCTCTATCTTGCTTAAAAATCTGTGAGTGGTATCAGGACTTGTCACTTTCCTGATTTTTTTCACCTCTCTTGATGTGAGAAAAGGAAAATATATATATTTCCAGAATGGCATATCTGTGCAGTTGTTTGCAAACTATATCTCCTGAATGGAGGATCTAGACACTGGTGCAAATCACCCTGTAATGTGGTACCTTGTGTCCTCACTAGTGCCAGGGCCCTTCAAGTTCCCTTCTGTTTGATTTCAAAAAAAAAAAAGAGAGCTTTCTTGTGTACCAGTAACATGCACGGGGCAAAACAGAATGCTGAAACTGAGGATTTCAAGGAAATTTCCTACTTACGGATCAATTATTATTGATATATTGATATTTATGATTTACTGAGAAATCACAGAATCACAGAATCTTTAAGGTTGGAAGG
>JAVCKT010003252.1:0-15061 GCA_032273925.1 Rhynchotus rufescens | reverse complement strand
ACCTGATCCAGCCACTTCCCCTTTACTCCCTGCTCTCAGCAAAGTGACGTTTAGAAAGTTTCTGTTTGAAAATTGAAGGGGAAATACATCAAGCAAATTATTGCTAAGGTGCTTTACTTAATTCTCCAATTGCTTCCATTTTCAGAAACCCTGGTGCCAGGGCAGGGAATTCACGTGCAGGTTGAGACCTTGTCACTGCCTATATTTTACGGGATAAGTGGGATGCCCAGCAAAAGCCTCCTCTACAGGGGATGCTTCTGCTGCCATTTGCAGGACAGCAAAAGTGGCTGAGAAGTCCTTCCCCTGCAACCACCATGAGGACACAGAACGTTTATTTATGAAGCACTTTTTATGCTTTTTGCAGGCACGCATCATCTAAGCCATCCCACTCCTATGCACAGCTTTTATCACTGGTTTCCTATGCCCTTTACCTTAGTATGCTATTTTTTCCCTCTCCCCACTCTTTACCCCTACAGTTAGCATAACTCAGAACCTCCTCAGGACAAAAACTTGTCCTCTACTGGGGCATGCTGAGCCCGCCACGATGAAATGCTGCTTTTGTTTGGCACTATTCCTAAAAAAATAAATAAATAAGGAAAAAAAAAAAAGTCAGGAAGAAAAAGCTACAATCAGAATAATTGGACACAGCCAGATATACAATAGACTAGAGAACACTGAATCACTGAATTTTACCATTATAAATCACCTTTCAATCCGAGGTCTTAAAGTGCTTTGCGAACATTAAGGTGTAAATCCCTTACGAGCTCGGTGAGTATTATCCCCTTTCTACAAGGGCACAATTTGCAGATACGAGGACAGTGCCTTTCCTAACACCCTGCAGCACAGGCAGAGCCTAGGCTGACTCCAGGAGCTCCAACCTACCCCATCCCCTCTGCTAGTCCCACGGGCTGCTGCTTTCTGCCTAACTAAGAGGGAAGGAGGCACAGGAGCTTGAAGCAGCAAAAAGCCTGCTCGAGGTGCTTGAATTTGAGCTTGGCTGCATGAGGAAAGGGAAAACGTGCTACAAGTCTCATGTAACCACCTTCCCAACCCCTCAGGCTCCGTCTCCCACTCATATCCATCACATCTCTAATTATTGACCTCCAGAACGGCCTGAAATTGGCTCCGGCCAACTGAACCAAAACAAGGAGACTTCTGCTCCAAGGGAAATTGGATTTCCCGTTGAGCTCTTTATTGCTTGTGGCCAGCTCACGGCCAGGTTTGAAGGGAAGCTATTAGAAAAGCAGATCCTTCCCTCGCTCTTTAAACAGAGCGACATTTCTCTCGTTTTCCATCCCATCGCCTGCTCTTCAGACCACTAACACTCCAGTGTAAGCACTTTTGCACTGCGTTTAAACACCCACCTGGAGATGAACAGCTCAGCGCCAGGCCTCTAAAAACACAGGCAAATGTAGGCTTTACAACCCATTGCTAACTAAACAAATCCCAACAGGCTCCCAGGCTCGGGGATAAAGATGTAAGACAAAATGAGGAGCTCCCCCACTGCCCCAAGGGGTTCCCAACCCATCTCGTAGCTGATGATTGATCAGATTGACTCATAATGCCAGAGACCAGAGCTTGGCCCGGGTGAGCCTTGTACTCTCTGTCCCCCTCTTTGCAAGCTCAAGGATTCTGAGATGTTTAAATTGCAAATCTGCAAACTCAGTTCAACTCAACAGGGTGGAATCAAACTCGTTTTACCAAAAGGAGGAAAACAAAGAAGGAAATGTGCACACAGACAGATGCAAGCACTGAGGAATCTCCCAGACACAGCCACCACGCTTGGACACTGAGTTTGGGCAGTGGGTCCAGACAGCAGTGCAGGGAGGACGTGCTGTGGGGAATGTCCAAGGGCCGTGGCGGGCACCGAGCAGCAGCCAGCAGCCAGGAATGAGTAACAGCAAGAAATGATTTCTTTGTGGATCAGGAAGAAACAACTTCTCCCTCCAGCCTCTGATGGCGAGAGCAAAGGCGAAAGAGGCAGAAACTGTTCGGTTTCAGGGGAGAATTGCACCTGAGATTTTTCCTGCTACTGATCCAATTAACCGCATCTTAATTAGACTGGGACACAAGAGAAGTTCAGGAATAAAAATCTACTTTCAAAGCCTCTGACCTCATACAAGTAGCCAGAGACGTGGTCAGAGGCTCCTGCCATCACTAGCTTTCAGACAGGGGATTTTTCCCCCAGCCTTAATCTAATGCCAATTAGGTTGGTTCTGGCCTCCCAGAGAACGTGCTGGTCCCTTTGCAGATGGCTTAAAAACAGCTCGCAAAGCACCAAATTCCCCTGAAGATTTTGCACCTGCTGCAAGATGAAGATAAATTCAAAGCCATCGGTGTAAACGTGCTGCAAATAGCCCCTCCAAACACACCGTGTCTCCTCTGAAATATCATTGCCTCACGCAGCTAATTATTTGCTGCTTTGTACGCTTCTCCCTACCCTGAAAAAGAGGGGGAGGAAGTGGGGGAGAAGAAAAACAAACAAGTCCAAGCTCATTTCTTTTTGGCATTGGCAGCGTTACCTCAATTTCAAAAAAAGGTACACTCTGAACATGTATGAATTTACAAGCAACACAAATATCTCGTGCTCTTGGTAATATGATGTTTCTAAATCAGGCTCATAAATATATGCTTGTGAGATTAGTCTATAAAAAAGACTAAACTTTAATTACCTCCTCTTTATCAGCACGCAGCCCGTAGCATTAGCCGTATGTGGGTGTTACACGCCAAGCGCTCTGCAATCCGCCCCCTCCCGGGATAACAGCACAACCCGCAACGTTGTGAGGCTATTCCGATATTAAAATGTATTCCCACCATCCAGGAAGGATGGGGATGGAGAGGGTGAAGCGGAGGAACAGCGAGTGCCTGGACTGCTTAGCAACGCGCTGGCTGCCCGCGCTGCATCCCAACGTGCTGCCCGTGCCACCCTCCGGAGCTCCGGCTCGCTTTGCAAGGGGGTCCCGGGCTCGCTCCCGGGAGGGCCGTTTCCGAGCCCTCCGCTGCCTGCCCCACGTCAGAAGAGCACGGCACTCCGAGTGATGCTGCTCTGTGTGGCGGCAGAGACTCGGCAACACAGGGCAGCGCTTCCAGGACACTCTCGCATGGAAAGCGGCTCAAGGTGTTCTATGAGCAGGAGATCACGTCAGAGCAAATCAAAGAGCACTTGGGATGGACAGCAGCATTGGAGGGCTACTCTGACTGCAGAGCATTGCCTGGGCTGGGGGCCACCTTCCACCCCTCCTGCTTCTCATCCCCGCTCCGCAAAGTCCTCCCAGCACTGCTGGAAGCGATGGTCCCCACTTCTGCACCCCCATGGACACACGCACAGCATGGGATGGCAAAGCTTCTCCTCCCAGCTGGCCACAGCTCTCTCAGCCCATGGATGGCACCTCCACCTGCCTCCACTGTGCTCTGCAGACCCCAGGAGCAGGCAGGGATGCTCTGAACCACAGCAAACCAGCATGAGAACCAGCAAAGCCCCCCTTGAGCAGGCAGCTTCTCCATCGTTGCCTTGGGCAAGCCGTGAGACTCGAGGAGAGCTACGTACACAGCCTGGATCCAGGTTTCCACATCTCCTCCAGCCTCTTCCCAGACCACTGGGACACAAGCTTTGGGCATGGGGCTGTCTGCAGCTCAGCCCCTCCACCAGCAGTTCAGGGCAGCCTGACAGTTTGCACCAACTGAACGTCAGGAACATCTGTGAATTAGTCATTAGCCAGCATGTCCTTTGCTACAGCGTGAGGGTGCTTGCAGAAAAGATAACCCCCGGGGAGCAAAGGAGAGAGCTAAAGGCGCCAAGGGGCCGCAGATGTTAACGCAGGGAGGTAAGGGGAATGCGCGCCGAGCTCGTGGAGATCAAGGACTCGGTGCCCGAACTCCTTTTCTGCATAGCAGTCTGCGCCACTTGGAGAGCTCCCAGTCGCTTGCTAATAGCCAGAGCTGCCACTGCTGATGTGCTTCTGGAGCCGCAATGCCTCCCGCATTAAATAAATTCATTTGGTTCATATTTATACCCTCTCCAGCATTGCTAGCCCTCCCTGTTTCCAAAACATAGCGGCTGCGGCTCAGGCCAGCGCGCTGCAAGCACGTGGCCACGGGAGGAGGGCAGAGGAAAGAAGTGGGAGAGAAAATGTCCTGATGGCCGGGCAGGAAAGGGGGACAGCAAAAGGGACAGCAAAGGGGAGGCTGGGACAGCAAGGATGACCGAGGTGCTGCTCTGCGCTGCCTGGACACAGGGATGAGACCCTGGCAGCCACCACGGAGCAGAATTTGTGCAAAGCCCATTTGTTCTCTGGCGGCTTATGCTGCCGCTTTTTTGCATTTCTCTTGGCATGGACAATTAAAATCAATGAAGTCGGTTTTGCTTTCATGTTTTCAGGACTGACTTGGTGGAGATACAATCACCTTAAAGAAACAGCCATATATTTCAAGGCAGAGATTGCCTGCGCCGGAATTTGCTCTCCTGCAAATCAATGCAAGCACTTCTCTGGAATTAAGGCTCAATATTTTGTTTGTTTTAAAACCCGAACGATTCACAGTTTTGCAGCATACAAACACAAAGGCCAGTCTGGGTGGAAGGCTTCGTTTTGAGGAGGAAAGTAGGCAATTTCCGATATGCATAACGAAAACAGATCCCTATAGGAAAAAGAGATAAAGTAATCACTGGCTATAAAACAGCTCCCCTGGAGCCACAGGCCCCGAAATGCTGCCCCCTGCCCTCCTCCCGCCTGTGCCCAGCGCTGCTCCGCTTCCCAGGAAGCCCGAGGCTTGTTACCATGCGGAGGGCGACAGCCGAGCGATTAGTGAAATTTGTTACCTGCACGCGCCCGACAAAATTAAATTAAAAGTGCTGCTTTGCTGTCAAGATAAGGGCCGAGCCAGAGAGATAATTTTTCACTCTCAAACACTCAATTACTCGCTGGGGCTGTATCAGATACCATCAAAAATAAATAAATAAATAAGTAAATAAGCAAGCAGACCCCGCAGCGCCTCTGGGAACCGGTGCAATAGCCGCTATTCGCATCGCAGCGGTGCCGTCTGGGCACTGCGGCTGGTTCAGCAGCGGAGGGATGGGGGGAAATGACGGATCTACCCAAGCACTTCAGAAGGAAGAGGGGACTTGTGTTTTTTGATGTTACCCAGGTGCTTGAGGGAGAGGAGGGCACACGGGAGCACGGCTGTCCTCACCATCTTGCCTCATTGCGCCTTGGCCCAGCTTTCCATGACGGCCCCCGCTGCCCTCATCTGCGTGGCTGCCAAAGCAACTGCAGAGGCGACTGGAGAACCTCTGGGAGGGGATCCTGTCATGGGAGCAAGAGCCACGTTGGCCCCAACCATCCTCTGCCCCATGTGGGCCCCTCCAAGCACCTCAATCTCACCTGCACACCGCACATCCCTGCATGGGGCCTGCGCACGCGAGACACTGACACTCGTTGGCTCCACTGTCTTTTGTCTCCCCTGACAGGGGAGGAGGTGACAAGTCCAACCGAGAGCCGCCGCGGGGCAGGCTGCGACACGCTTCCCTCCCCGCGTGCCGGTGGAGGCACCGTGAACCTATCCCCAATTTCCTTCCGCACTTCATTTAGGTCCCCGTGAAATACTAAGTGTCGGCTGCCCCTGGAGACGGGAGAGGATCAAAGCGGAGCTGCCTTGCGTGTAACAGATTCCGAATACCGAATATTCCCTTATAAAAGGCCTTGTTTTAAACGCCAAACACAGGCAGATCAAAGCGCAGCTTCTCGTTTCTCTAACGGCCCTCAGAAGGCTTTGCCGGGCGGTGCGACGCACGCGCGCGCCGCTGACACCGATCCAAGGCAGATAATTGGACTTTGTTAATTTGCCCAGAGCATCCCGGCGCGCCGGGCACCTCGTGACGGGGTCTCCCGCCACGAGCAGCCCTGCACCACGGCCTCCCCGCTTCCCTGGTGCTCCTGCGCATGGGAGATGGTGCCTGGATCGCTTCTCTCTTTTAAAAGGCTTCAAGAGAGGTCCCCCTGCCCAGGTCCTTTTTATGGGAGAGCAAGGGCAGCATTGAAGAACCTTTTCCTGCCTCAGTGTCCTCAAACGGAGGCAGCCACGAGGCTCCTGGCCCATGGGCACAACATGCTGTCATTTACCCTTGGCTCATCCCGTAGGGATCATCTCTGAGGAAGTGATGCGAAAGGGCAGGAACATTCCCGCATTACAGAGTGGCCTCTCCGAGGCCCAAAGCGGACAAAAAAGGAGGGAAGGAGGGAGGGGAGCGCACACCTCCTTCCCTCCCTTGCTCACCAGCGAGCCGTGGAGACTCATTAGATGCGCTCGATCCTTGACAAACCAGCACCAACTGGAGCCAGAAGGCCCAGGCTGCTCTTGCAAAGAGCCTGCTGGTACAGCATTGGAATTATGATGCTGCTCTTTTTCCTCCCTCTTCCCTCTCTTTTTTAATAGGCATGAGGTAGGCAACGCAGAGGAACTTGGAGCTGCTCAGGCAGAGGCACAGCCGAATATGTTTCCCAGGCAGGCAGCGAGAGCAGGAGGCTACGGTGACTGCTCCCAGGAGCAGGAGCGGGACTGGAGGGGGCAATTCAACAGGCAAAAAGGGTTTCTCTATGGGATTCTGCCTCCATTTTTTCTTTGATTTTTGCTTTTATTACTTTCATCAAGCTCAGAAACAGGGCCCGACAGAACACACTGCATGCTGCACAGAAGCAAAGCTTGAAATCTCCCAAGATGGGCAACAGGGGAGAGGGGTCAGCGTCTCTAAAGCAGTGGTGAATTCTTATGGGGAATTTAGCGCTGATGAAATGTGCACTGACCAAAGGCCTTGGAGACAAGAGCCATCCGCTCAGTGCATCTGGAACGCAATTCCCATCCTACTCTTACCCAGCTCTCTGCTGCTGGGAAGGAAGTTCCCGCTTTTCCTGGTTTTCAGAGAGGAGTGGGAAAGAGAAGACAGTCAGCTCTCAAGCAGAGCCCTGGTGATTCAGATAGCGGTCTCTGGAGAGCACAAAAATATTATGAACAGATTGCATGAAATAGTAAGTCTTGAAAATCTAGTGGAGTCAGTAATGAGGGCTTTTGGAAAGGAGAAAATCATTCATTCTCTACCCAAGCTAAATGTCTCAAAATCCTCTGCATATTAGCACCATATAGCCCTCCATGCTGTTTCAGTATTTGCACTTTGTTTCTTTGAGATTGGCATCAAATTTTTTTCTCTCCTGTTTTCTTGGGAATATGGTGAAGATTTCCTTTGCAGAGAGGTAAAACAGGATACTGAGTCAAAATTCAAGCACAGTAGGCCAAGTGATCCCTTGAGACTGCGCACTAGCAATGCAGGGAGCTTTGCAATCTTGCTGCCACCAAGAGCTCCTGCGAGCCCAGGAGGTTCGAAGGTCACATTGATCCATCACGAAGGAGCAGCGGATGGAGAGCTGGCGCAGGCTCTGTTACTATGCTGTAATTAGGAGCAGGGATGCCTCACTAAAGGTTAGCATCAGGAGAGCATATGTGCACCAACAGAGTCTATCTTGGCATCAGCCAGCTTCTCAGAGACACCACTGATCAGCATTGCTTTTCCCACTTCAAATCCAGGCTCCAGTTTCTAGCTGAAACTGGGCTGAGCCCAACAGGAAGAAAATGAACAATGCTGCAAGGGACTTTCTCTTTTACTTTACCTCCTTTACCTTTTACAAACTTCTCCAAAGAGTTTTCAAAGGAAAACAGGAGAACTTTAATCAAAAGGGATGATACTTTTGGTCCTTGATCATAAAAGATGGTAAGACATCCTGGACAGTGGGCTGGAGACTACAGATGGGCAACACCTAGGCCCGTCACAGGCTATGTTCCTAATGAGAATTATGTAAGTATTTGAGTATTTGAAAACCAGATGTCAATAACTCTGATGTTCCTGAAATACCAGAACAGGCAAATAAATCATATGACAGAGTTTTCTCCCTCAGTCAATATTTATCTGTGGGAATGTCCCTCTAATTTACCTCATCAAGTACATCCTCAGGCTGAAATTTGCAGCCTTTCTTCTACAGGGGACAAAAAAAAACCCTATGACCACTTAAATAGCTCACCTCAACAAGGCACAAAGTAAAAATGATCCTTCATGCCACCTAAGTGGAAATTTCTCATCACGTCTGCTGTGATCAGTGCCTTGATAGTATCAGTAACTGTGCTGAAACCTGCAAATCCTAGTCTATGGAGAGAAATCATGAGGAATCTCTCTCTCCTTGGACATCACAGCACCTGCAATGACACACAACCATCACCAAATCAATACGGGAACATCATTGTAAGAATTAACTGTATCTGATGATGCGTCCTTCTCTATTAGAATTATGATCTTGTCCAATTATGGATCTTTGCTGTACTTGTAATTATGAGCTTGGTACTGTGACTTCCCACTAAGCTATTGCTTTCCTTCCACAAGGGAGAGAAGAGTCAATTAAAAGATAATGGAAAATTCCTTTCAAGGACACAGTGACAGCAAAATTTAGCTAGACAGGAGGGGAAATACAGGGGGAACTTTAGGCAAAATTCATTCCTTGCTTAACCAGAACTAAAGATGAATAAACCAGGCTCTTGCAGCATCAGTTAAAGCCTTGCGTGGATCTAATTAACCCAGCTGTGCGCAACTATGCCATGGAGTTCTTCTTACTGAAGTTCCCTTCAAACCCAGCCAAAGTTGCCCAGGTGAACAAGTCCTTATTCAAAGACAATAAAGGAAATCCTCCCATTTATCTATTTCTTTATATTTACTACACAAAGAAGCATAAACAACCAACCCCAAGCCAACAGGTCAGTAAGAATATCTTTGTACTAGATAAGCAGAACAAATGTGTGTTGGGAGACCAAGAGAATACTTGACCTACGGCAGAAGTACGTAAAGACAACAGGAAAGCAAAGTTTTATCTGCTTACCATTATAAAACAATTTTCTACACCTTGAGAACACACCATCTCCCCTCCTCCTTGCTCTTATCCATTAGCTGAAGAAAATTTCAGCAACTTTTCCAAAGTATCCAAGGATTTCCACAAAGTCTAGTATTTCAGAGTAACTCACTGAAAAGAGGACATTTTTGAAATCTTTTCCTTGTGCCATTGACTTTTCAGGACCATTTCATTTATTATTACTGGCAACAGAATAAATTTCTTCCTTCTGTTTCAAAACGGACACTGCAAATCATTTTATCCTGCTAATACTACAACAGGCAACTTTAACTCTTGAAATCTCTCCCTGCTTTCCATTAAAAGCTCATTTTCAGCTCAGTGAGAATTTTTCTTGGTTCTAAAACATGTGGAAAAAAAAAAAAAAGTTTGCTGCCTTTCCAAAGGAATAAATGCAATATGCCTTGAGTGTGTGTTTATTCCAATGGGCAATCATCAAGCTGATCATAGGTGCTGAGGTAATTTCACATTGAAATAAACACACTGTGAACATTTATCTGAATGCCTAATCACTGAAATAAATGGGGCTGCATTTGCTGTGGTGGGTGCAGGCATCTATCTGCAACGCTGCTCTCTGCCTATGCTTGGCTTAATAAGGAAAACAAATGAAGGGAGCAGACCCGCTGTGCAATTCTTAAATTGCTTCCCAATGTTGTTAATTCTTAGCAGTGGCTTTTGAAATGCAGCAATAACAACAGCAGAGACCCTGTGGTCCTCTGCAGAAGACCAGCCATGGGAGTGGTCTGAGGTCCTGAACAAAACAAGTCAGGGTTATGTGACTAATGCAAATGCGGACATTAATTTCATGTGGATGATATTTCATTTTCTCAGGTCTTCTAAGTCACTAAAAGCCTGGAGGGACTTTTGACTGCAAGTCTCTGCCCCAACCCTCATTTTGAATTTGTTGCTTGTAATTGCCTTTGTGCTGAGAGGAAGCATGGAAAATTTCAGTGCGGCACAAGCTTTACACAGGAAATAAAGGGTAAAACAACAGAAAAGCCCCAGTCTTGCGTACCTTAAGGAACTTCCAGGGTGGACACTGCTTACAACTGCACCAGCACTAGGATGTGGACAGAAACAGTCATCACTCACTGGTGCAGCTCTCCAGGAAACACAGCACATGCTGTGGCACGTGGGCCTGGCCAGCACGGACAGCTGACATCCCCGCTTCGTAGGAGCAAAGGGCCACACAACCCTCAGCACATTCCCCAGTCCTTCCGACCGACTGCAGAGGCCGTTGGCCACAGCCTCCCCTTCAGCGAGAGCTACTACTTAACGGTGCCCTGACTGGCTGTCCCCTTGCTTAGTGGCAAAAGGAGACCTGTGCACTGGCCCGTTTCAGTTGGTGGGATGTGACCATCCTAACAGCGGGATGGAGGAAAGCAGCTTGGGAACAACTGCTTGAGCTGCCTAAATGTTCAACCTGACTGACACAGGAAACCAGCAGGGAAACCAAGAAACTCAGTGATGTCACTGGGAAATGCTACTAATAGTGTCTGTTGGGATGCCTTTACCAAAATGTTGGGCATTTTGGTCCTTACCTAGTGTTTTCACAGCACTCACCGCTGAGGTGTACAGTCAAGGTACAGACCCCACCCCGACCATCCGGTTTTGTCTCATTTGCCTCTCTGGCACTGACAGGAGTTACGGCACTGTTACCTTTGCTTCGCCTCCTGCTCCGATACTGCTCAGTGTAGAAGGTGAGCTGGGTCTCGTCGTCTGCCTCTGAGCCAGAATTTCCTTTGGCGCGTCCAAAGCCGATACCACCTGCAAGCAATCAAGGGAAAATAAACCCAGTTAGCAAGGTCACAGCTTGGGCATGGGGTGTCTGGAAGCACCACAACAAGGCCAGTAGCCTCATCCCACTTCCAGGATCTTGTGAGGTCGCTGGGGGTGATTTATGGGATAAGCAACAACCACCTCCTGATGCCCTTCTCCTTGGTGCTTGGAGCCTAGGAAGGGATCCCTGCAGCAGTCCAGCTTGTTTCCCCAAGCAAACCCACCATCGCCTCCACACGTTAGCACTTAAACACTGAGGAGTGACAGACATTTAAAAAAACATATACCATCCAGAACCTAACTGGCAGAAGCTTTTCAATTCTTATAGAAAGTTTAAAAAGAAATGAGGCCCCTAGGGGGTTGACAGTGGCCCTTTAAACTGCTATTAAAATATTTTACTATTTTTTTAAAAAGCCTTTATTCTGGGCAGAAGAGCAACTGTCACATTTCTTGGCAGCAGAACAGAAACGGAGAGTGCTGCCTTCTGCCCTGCAAATCCTTAATCACTCCGATGAGAGATGGGTGCAAAGAGGCACCAGGAGCTCCGCGGGGCCTTTTGCAGGTGGATAGGCTCTGGATCCGGCCATGTCCCAGCAGGGATTTCCAACAGGGGTTTGGGGCTACCGTGCAGCGAGGCCTGGCTGGAGGGTGGTGCTGCTCATCCCTGCTCGCTGCCAGCCACGAAGTGCCGGCACCTGCTCCGCATCCGACGGCCGCTGGAAACGGCGCCTGCAGTTCGGTTCTTACTACCCAGCATGATTTAGCGCACTGAAGTGAGGCCATTAATTACCTGATGCTACTTGAGCATTTCCATTAAGGTCCTAAAGAGACAGCAAGCGGCCAGGACATGTAGCGCCCCGGCGATGGGTTACGGTGTGCAGGGAGGGCAGAGCGTGCGGCCCAGCGCCCCGAGCTCCCCACAGCACCGTTTTGGGGCTAAGGGGCCCAGGCATCCTCATGTCTGCACGCCAAGGACTGCTCAGGGCAGAATGGAGCAGAGTCCTCAGAGCACCAGAGCCACACCACGTTTTCCTCAAATGCCCATGCTAGTGCAACCAAGAGCAGCAGTCGTTCCGAGGAAGGGGAGATTTTCATACAGATGCTGCTTCACTTGCAAAAATGGTCTGCAGAAAATCCCCATGGGGAGGGGAGACAACCAGGCTGAGCCTGACACAGCACAGAGCCAGCAACACCCTCACAAAGGCTTTGGGACATTAGGAGTGCCAATGGCAGCAGCTGGGGAGAATCTCTGCATCTGAACCCAAAGCAGCTGCCTCTTGGCTCTGAAATGAGGTGAGACTCCGGGCCCTTACACACCAAAAGACCTGAAATGCCAAAGAACACCAAAAATCCTGAAAAATCCCTGAAATCCTGAAGAACCAAAACGAAAACGCATTTTGACATGTGGCTTTCCTTCTCTAAGCCACGCAGGACCTGGAGAAGCTTCGAGAAGGCCCAGGAAAATCCCATTTTCCTCTGGTTCGGAGAGCACAAGGACAGAAAGGGCAGCGATCTCTGCTTGCTCTTTCGCCCTCAGCCCCGACACAGGCCAGGCTGGAGCCTAGGCCTGTCCCAGGCACCGGAATGCCCTCGGGCTGCACTGCCAGCCGCGTCCCAGCCCCCGGCAGCCGCTGCTTCGTTTGTTTGCTGGTTGCGTCTCTATGATGGATGATGCTGACATGTTAAATTACTCAGGCTGGATGTCTTCGGAGAGCTGGTGACAGCGATATTGCATTTTCTGATTACCTAGAACTACGCAGGATGTATAAATACAGGAGCCGGGAGACCCCAGCACAGGTCCCCAGCCCGCAGCGGAAACGGCTCCTCCGACACGACACACGGCAGCAAAGGTCGCCCGCCAGAACGGCGGCAAGAGGTTCCTCAGGGAAACAGTTTTCCCTCCTCGCTATCAGGTGCATTGGGTTTTACCTTCCCAGTGGTGCCTCCAGCTTTCCCAGTGCACAGTGTCCAGGTGCAGCGGCAGTGCTGACCCCCACGGGGCCACAGGCCTTTCCGTGGCAAAGGGCTGCTTCGATGGCCCTCACCCCTTACACACGTCCCCTCAAAACCACAGTGCTTGGCACCAGCTCCGTCTCCTGGCTCTCATCCTGCAGACTGAGGATGCTCAGGACAAGCAGGGGACCCCGCGAGGGCCTGTGGGACCTTACCTGCCCACAGGAGGCTGGCGGAGGAAGAAGAATGCTCTGGATGAAGAGCAGCAGAACCGCCTCAACACTGCTTTTATTTCTCTTAAAAGCTGCATGGGGCGGGGGGAAGGAGAAGAAACGCTCTCGAGGAATGACAGAGAGATTCTAATCACTGCAAATAATTACAGAGCAGGGCAGAGCACTTAACAGGGACAGAGGGGGAGGGAGAAGCCGTCTGACCCAGACGCTGCCAGCGCCAGCCCCACTAAGTCGGCACGAAGGCGACTGCAACACAGAGGAGCTCCCAAGTCAGAGGCCAGAGCCAGCTCCTGACCTCCTCCTCACACCTCTGCTCTCCCGCACGCACCAGCCACAGGACCTCCCGGCACTGCTGCTTACCACGAACTCAACCCTGTGTGTCCCACAAGCTGTTCCTGAAGAAGGTGGCATTGTGCTTAGATTCCAAATCACAAGCAGCAGAGCAAACTATGCCAAAAGGACCTCCGAAGGCTGATCTCTCCCTGGGGACCACCATCCATCAGAATATATGGCAGGAATCCTCAAGGAGGTCCACACATGTCCTCTGGGGTCCACACATGTCACACTGTGCCCACCACACTGTGCCCGTCTCTCCATGCCCCTCACATCCTTCTCTTCAGCCCAGTCTCCTCACCCAAAATGTTCTGCCTTCCCTTCAAAAACAGGGAAGTGACGCTGTACTCAAACGCCACACATTAACCCAAATGCTCAATCTGTTTTCATTTACTGAAACTTTACAAAAGAAATTCCATCTATGCATGGGCAGCGCATCTCCACAGTGGCTCCTAGAGGAGCTGCACCTTCTTTGACATGAAGTTTTGTGCTTTGCAATTTAGCCCACGCCAACAGATTCAAGAAAGCAGCAGCAAGCCCAAAATTGTGCAGGACAGCCCGCTAGGAAAGGGTCTCCTTCCCATGCCGGCACGTGGGTTCTCCTGCACCTCGGAGAGCCCGCTGTGCTGCAGCCCCAACAGCGAGCCAGATGTCTCAATAAAGGTGCTCTCCTCTCTAATCCTGTTTGCAGATTTACAAGCTCGTTAATCCATTCAAACAGATCGCAGCTCAGCCACGCACTGGGGCAGGGTTCTCACTGTTGTTTTCGAGTCAGAAGTTAATTTAGACAGCGAACAAGGCAGGGATCCAAGGCAAACATGTTTCCTGATCACATAATTAAAGATCGTATCATTAACGCACATACACAACACAGCCAAGCAGGGCTGTGCAGGAAACCTCAACTTGGGCATTTGGGGCATTTGACTTTGCAGTTATAACATTCTTCCTGCATAGTTTGTGTGCTTAGATGCCTAGGGCTTCTATAGGAAGCCCTATACATAAAGAATTCCCAACATTCCTGCCCATTGCATCATACAGCCACTCAGGGGATGGTGGGAATTACCAGCCCCAGGGCAAAGGACCCGGTCCATGGGCCATCGAGAGCCACCAAGGGTGACCCTGCACAGGAGGAGATAAGATGCAAACTCCTCCCAGGGCTTCATGAGGACCTGCTGGACAGATGGGCAGGACGAGCTTGGTCTCTCCAGTCGTCCATCCATGTTCAGGTCGTATACGGGCTCTCCTCAATCTCTACCTGATTTTCTACCCGCTGCCAGCCACCTTTCCCAGTCCAAACATGCTCTGCCTTCCCCAAAGCCTTTTTTTTGCTGTCCAAATCTATGTGTATTTTATAAAGGCACGCTTCTCTCATTAAAAAAAAAACAAACAAACCAACCAAACTGACATTTTAAATCCCTTTTCCAAAGCAAGAAGGTTAAAGAGCTTCTCAGTGAAACAATTATGGGCAAAAACAAATCAAAACTACGCTGAAGAAATAAGTAACAGGAGCTCTCTGGGTGATTTCTGGCTGAGGCCAGGCTCAGCTCAGATGCTGGATATTGCAAAAGCTAAATCTGCTAATGAGTAGGAGCGGGGAGCTGGTAGTTGACACGTTGGGCTGTGCGGCACTGGTGCCAGCAGGACCCAGGGGCTGCGCTCACAGGGGCTGAGCTCCTTCCATGCCTCACACCCCTCCGACCTCCCTTCCCGCTGCTCCACAGCCACCTTGCTGCACTCGGAGCAAAGTGCTGTGCGGATCCGCTCCGAAGGAAATGTCAAAACCCTTGCACCGGGGAGCATCACCTTGCTTGCAAGGCGGGCGGCTTC
>JAVCKT010003250.1:0-14337 GCA_032273925.1 Rhynchotus rufescens | reverse complement strand
TTTTAGTGGCTTTTTTTTTTTTTTTTTTTTTTTTGTACTAAAGAACATCTTATAACATCTGGAACTTTGAACTAAAGGTGACAATTGCTGGATACAGTTAAAGTGTCTTTCACCAAAAGGCCAGACAATGCTGCCAGTACTCAACAGTAAAAGCAAAAGAGCAAGGGCTCTGAGGCAGTTGATGAGGCAGGTCACTGATAACAACACAACCTTGTGACAGGGCAAAAAATAATCTAAAGATCATACAAACACTGATTAAACAGCACAAAAGTGCAAAGCTGCAACCTGCAAGTTTGCTCAAATTTCTTCAGTGATGGGAGGCTCTTCTACCCCAGAGAGGTGATCTCTTTGTAGCTGGTTGCACTCAATCATTGAAGCATGTAGAGGCCAGACTCAGCTGCTGTTTGTGCTCTTTGTTTCCCCCGGATCGCTTCAGCCGCAGTGTTGCCTGGGTGCCAAACGCCAGCAGTACGAAAAGCAGTCTAGTTTTAAGTAGTTCAGTGGCTGTTTAATGTGAATGCTAAGGCTTGGTCAAAGTTGCTGGTTAGCTCAAAAGCCAACATCCACCCGTCAGCCACATAACTCATCCTAAAGATGAGATTTTAGTATTGCTTCTTACCAGATCTGGAAACCTTCTGCAGAGCTCAAATTGGGCCCCAACAATTCAATAACTGAGTTGTTCACTTCTATATATTCGGCAAAGACATACTTGGGCCTATCTTTTAGGTCTGTTCTGACTGTAGTGCAAGGTACTTCACCTCAAATTAAGTCCATTTCCTACCTGATGTACACAGCATCCTTCATTTAATAATGCTTCCATTCCTGTGCAATATTCTCTGTCACCTTTCTCATACCACATCCTGCACCTTAGTACAGGAAGGAAGGATTAGCCCACTTAACCTACAAGCTTAGAAGGGCAAGGTGTTTTAAGGGCAGGACTGTGTCTCAGGAAGAATAACAGACTGTAATGCTCATTACCAGGACTGTACAGGGTGTTCTCTGAAAGAAAGATTTCTGTTGGCAGTTTATAACTCACTGTGGAATCAAGTGAACCCAATGTGTCCGCAAACCAAATATTTGCATTGGGGTTTTCAGCAGGATAAGTGTCAAGTGGATTTGGACATCAAGATCTCCTAAACTGCTTCTGGCACTAAGAGGACCACCGACCTCTCTGCAAGTCAATCCCATACACAAAGATTTATTTTTCCAAGGCAAAAACGACATCTGATTTAGGATGAAAACATTAAATGGTACTAACACCTCTCCCATTGACTTTGACACCAACTTGGTAGTGTTTTCGTCAGTGCTGCTCCTCCAAAGGCAGATCTTCTGAGCAAAATCATGGGCTCAGAGTCAGCCTACAAGACTTCCCCACAGCTCCCCTCAGACCTAGCCACAAGTTCCCCAAGAAAATTGCAAAACATTGCTTATTGCTTAGAAACCCTCTTACGTGGCATCTCAAAGCGTGACACGAAGCGCTCAAAGATACTCTTGCACGGGTCTGGCATTGCCAGCGTCCCAAATTCTGAGGCCACAATGCGGTTGTTCTGGCTGTTCGTCAGGTACGAGCTGCTCTGCAGGAACTTGCTCCTGTATGTCACCGTGCCATTCTTTAACTGGAACTGATGCAGCAGGGCCATGCCGTCAAACCAGTGATTGAATCTTCAAGCACAGAAAAATAACAGAACAAGAGCTGGGTCTGACATTCTGTCCCGCCACACGTTCCGTCCTCCCTTGGGGTTTGCTGCTGTTGTTTGCAACAAGCTAACTCACAGGTCCTCTGAGCACTAGCATACATAGCCTTGTAATGAGCCTAAGAAGGCATGTAAATCAAGTGAAACGAGTCAAATACCTCTACAGTTGCAAGCCTGGGGCCTAAGGTTAGTCATGGACTTTCACTAAGAAAAATTTTTAAAGTGTATTTTTTTTAAAGTTAAGGACTTTTGAGAATGCTAGGCATGAACTTTGGAGGATAGCAATCTGCACTAAGCCAGTGATTCCACAGATTTCATCACCAGGAATAGAAATTGTGCTTTACTGCGCTAAAAGAAGAGAAGTTACTACTGAAAGCCCAATTGCATAGACAGAACTATTAGCTCTCTGCTATTTGAAAGATCCCATTCTCCCCCAAAGTGGGAAAAAAATAAAAATAAAAAAAAAACCCTAAGACTTGAAGAAAAATCTTAAGTTCTATCCATGGAAATATGTTAAAATGATGACCTTTAGCCAGCTGTTGCCCTCAGCTTTGCAGAAAGATCTAGGTTCGTCAGTTTGGCAGATCTCAAGTCAGGGGCAGTGGCTGTCTTCTTGAAACATTAAATCAAATCTATCTTTTTTTAAAAATCATGCAATTAATCTTGATTTAATATGGTTGCTTTAACATCTTTGATTTCTGAGTCAACTTTACAAATGGACTTTCATTACAGGTATAGGACTAGGAATCTCTATGCTCTGACCCCTCACTACATGATTTTGACAACATTGCAGTCTCTCCATGACCAAGACTAAGACTATGACTTAACAGCTAAGCAGGTACCTGTTCTCATAACACCAACTGAAAGTTTCTACATGAGGAAGCAGCTGTTCTTGAAAGAAGGATAACATCAGCATTTCCTTTAAAAAGAACCCACAAGATGCTCTAAACAGCTGTGAGCCTTTGAGCCTGTCTTTTTTTTCTTTTTTCTCTTTTTTTGGCAGGGAGGTAGGGAGGGGAGCGGTAAAGGGAAGGGGATTTCCTTTAGATTTATCCAGTGCTCGGACCAGAATCACTTAACAGATCCACCAAACCCACACTTACTTCTCCTCACCAAACTCAAATTTTCCAGGCCCATTCCTCAGAAGGTTGCCATTAATCCATTTGGGAATATATCCTTTGATTTTTGTTGGGATAGGCTGAGGAGTCTCTTCTACTGTCTGCATTAAGGGTGAGATGCATTGCAAGCCTCTGTGGCTGTGGAAGGTGATTTGCCCCTTTGCTGGTCTTGATGGGGAAGCCTTGAGATCTGCAAAGAAAGCAACAAAAGCACCTTCACTGGAAGCAATTTTCATTGCAATGAAGAGAATTGCTACAGCTCAAGCCTGGATGCCCAAAACTGGCATTCAGCAGACAGTCAAGCTACACTGGATCTATATTAACACTAGGCTCTGCTCCCATAATACCCCTCATGTCAACAGGGAGCTGAAATCCAGTGGATTTAACGCTACTGCAGCTAATCCATTGGAGACACCTGTTCTGCAGTCCGAAGGAGATAATAAGAGGTATGATGATAGGAATGAACTTCTCTTTTAACTAAAGGAAGCCTACAGTTAGAATGTATTGAAATAAGCAAGTAACAGAAGATGGGAATGTTTGTTATTAGAACCTGGAAAGTTACAGAATAATCTGTTGCAAAGAGGAATGACGCATAGTAATACTGAGGAGTACCCCTAAAACAAAACAAAAAAATAAATTTAAAAAAAACAAAAAAAAAGAAAAGAAAGGAGGGAGGGAGGAGGGAGGGAAGGAGAAAGAGAGGGAGAATCCTCTGCTGAGCCAAACAACCAGCTTCCCTGTCCATACTGCAAAGTATTTTCCAGGAAAGGCTTGGGAGAGTCGCTGAGAAGAACATCCTAGAGGTGTTCCAGTGCCTCTAGGTCCAGGCCAGCTGTAACTGCATGGAGAGCTCTGGCTAGTTGGCAGCACCCGAAACGCAGTAAAGAGGAAGTGCACAGAGTATTGAAAGGTGCACAGGACAGTTCTCAGACTGACCTCACAGTTTAAGAGCAGAAGAGTACACATTTAGCACATTTACCTGGCAAATACAGACTAGAGAATCAAGGAAGCACAAAGTGAAGGGAACAAGCACACTCTTGGTTATGGGCTCCAGGCACCTGGCTTGCAAAGCCTTCTCAACACAGGGATAGTTTCAGCAATAGGTTCAGCTGCAAAGGCCGGCTTACCTGCAGGGGCTGTCATCTTCCTCCCAACACTAGCACCTCCTCAGCTACCAAGGCTCTATGGCGCAGTTCAGAGGAGCTCCTCAGCTACGTTACCACGTCCTTATCGTAAGACTGTTCAGCTCTGAACTAAACTGGAGCTGACTAAGATGCAGCAGTAATTAAAAGAGCTGGGATTATAGAAACCTACTCCTAAACTTAGCATAGACAAGACCAGACACTAAAGAAATCTCAGATTAATATTCAGCACCCTTCCAGGGATGCAGGAATTTCTTCAGTCTACACCAGTCACTTTCACCACAGCAGACACTTCCACCAGCCTACCTTCTGTAATCCAGGTGATTAAGTGAAACTGCTGCACCCTTTGTCTATGAGCCTCTGAAACCACCTATTCAAGTCTACAAAGAAAATCTTTTATTCCAGAACAAGAGAGTACTTTAGAAATAATTGTGTTGGCATACAGTATTTGTCTTAGCTTGCTTCTTTAAATCAGCCAAAGACAGATGGAGTTCTGGGCAGACAGAGGAGTAAATTGCACGATCTCTTTATTGTAGTTCTCCAGCTTGCCAATCCTCAAATCCTTCTTAGATCTCTAGTTAGCTAGATAAAGAATTCAGGCTGCAGGGCTAAAGCAATTAACCTGCAACTACCAACATCCTCTCCCTCTTAAAATTCAATTAAGTTCTAATTAAATCCCATATGAAGCACTCAATCTTATCCTTATGTTATTGTCCCATAATAGTTCCTTAGACATAAATAAACAGGCTTTTCATATCAACTGATACCTGGCAGGCTTACTGATTGCCACCAGCGTTTGGAGATATGCTGCCTAAGTAGTCTGTGATAAAGCTTGTAAAGGTATAAAATACGCAGAGAAACACAAGAGATAAATTTTTGCCTTCAAGTGGAAATAAGGATGGCATGACCAAGAAGGCATCACAGGAGAAAAGGAAAAAAGATAGAGAGAGAAAGAGAGGAAAAAAAAAAAAGAAAAAAAAAGTGCACACCACACTTTGCTAAGAACAGCATAAGTACAAGAGAATTTAGAGAAATGCTTCATAAAAGAGCCAAACGGAGAACTGGAAAAGACCTCTTGAGTCATCTACTAGCAGCTTCCCGTCCCAGAAAGCCGTATGTATGAGCACGATGTTAAAACTTGCTGGGCTTCCTGGAACTTCTCCCTTCTTTGGGTGACTCTCGGAGTGCATTGCTCAAATGAATGGGAAAAAAAAAAAAAAAAAAATCCTTCTAACTTGCAGAAGGAATTTGTTCACAAAAGAGCTGACTGTCCCGTTCTTGTCTCAGCACTGATTTTTGGCTTGCATAGTTCTCCCTCACTTGTGTTTACTCCATGCTGTATTTATAGTCAGCAATCATATCTCTTTCTAAGCGAGACAAGCCAAGCTTTTAGTCTTCTTTCAGCTATGATAGGCTTTCCGTTTCCCCAATAATCTTAATAATCTTTCCTGAAGTCTGATTTAATTAGAATTCACTGTTCTTGAACTTGGATAGCCACAACCATTCAAAAGGTTTCAGCTATTTCTGAGAAAGAACAGAAGCAGGCTATGTTCAACGAGAATACATCCGTTATTGTCTTGCTGTTATATCACGCCAGCAAAAAGAACAAGTCATACCAGCACAGCAATATAATATGATGTCTTTCCTGCTGATAAGTACTCACAGGCTGAACATCCTGACAATAAAATATTCAAAATATAGTCAACTCATGATACCCAGACCAGTCGTAAGTTTTTAGAAATACGATCAGTATTATACTGGTGTATATATATATGACTGGTATATATTTATATAATATATATATATAGTATATATATATACACCGGTCGTATATAGTATATATACGTGTGTGTGTGTGTGTGTGTATATATATATAAAAATATATATGTGCAGCTCACTCTTCCCTATCAGCTGAGGAAAAACTTGTATTTGTTCCAAAAACACAAAATGCTGCAGCCTACATGCTAGACAATACACTGTAAAATTAACATAACGGAGTCACCAACTTGTGAGTCACTTGTGAGTCAATCGCTGCATTTAAAATAACCATACATACCACAGCTGCACCATGCATTTCACCTCCATTGAAAAAAAACTAAAACTCCATCAGGTCCACACTCCAAATTTACTCATAGCTTAAGTTCTAAAAACTGTTATAATTATCTGTGTCTGCTCAGAAAATACACAACTATAAAACAAACACTTCCACTTTTGAAGGCCTCTTTGTGCGCTAATAAAGGCATATGCATCATCTTAAGATCAGAAGTCAGTTCTAAAACTCTAAATTCTCATAACATCTAGTTACCCAAAAACACACCAAAAGAGTAAAGAGTTCTTTTAAATGTTGAGCTAAATATAAGTACTTGACTGCTAATGCTGAGATGCAGCCTTTCCTATTTAAGAGGCAGACCTATAGCAGCTCTGGCTGCGCTCTAGAGTAAAACAATTCATGCAAGCATTCACCTACAGCCTCTGCAGTCTCAGTGGGGCTTATTATATTCACCTGAGCATAATGCCTTAAAATCAGCACAAGTTTACAATATATCTTGAAGACCTGGCATGTACTGAGATCTCATCTCTGGACCACAATTTCCATTTTACATAAAATGCTGCAAAATAATTTTAGGGTCTCAATTTCCTTTGGCTCATCAGAGCAGAAGCAATACCAAATGTAGTGCTGTAGTTTCTCCCCTAATCTTTTCTCAAAATGGAAAGCTATTACTACAGAATTACTGCAGTCTGACATCTGTTTGAACAGAGCTTAATTCTCTGCTCATGCACGGCTTCCAAGAGCCACATGCCACAATTTCTCTGCCTCTCAACCTAGAGATATAATTATTTAGCAGCATTAATTACTTATATCCAGAAAGGGAGCAACAGATAAGGATCTTTGAAAAGCTTGCTGTTCAAAAGAACTGCTGAACGTGCTTTGGGTACAGTAGCAATGAGTTAGACATCAAATTGCACTGCAGTAAGAATGGGTGTGACAAAAACAGCTGAAGACCATCTGGGAAAGGCCCAAAAGCTATTTGCTAGCCGTGGAATTCATTTGATGAAGCAAACCCACATTGGTTTTAGCCCACACGTTCAACTCCGAGGTACACCACCTACATTTGTCTCCATTTGCAACTGCATAATTCCAGCATTTGACTCAAAAGGACATGTAGGACCAGATTTAAGGGCAGACGTGATAAACAAAAGTGCTCTCAGCAGGGACTCTTCAAGCAGGGAGAGTGAAGCAAGAGTTCTGGCTTCCCCGATGATTCACAAATGCAAGTTAGCCATTCAGCTGAGCTGGGAACCTTCTAGTGCAAGCTACGGGCCACTTCCCAGTCCCTGTAAATCACAGGCCAGAAGAACAGGGCATCAAACCACATTGCCTTCCCTCTCAGGAAGGGCTGAGCGGTAACGGGTTTGGTGGTGTTTTTCTGTCACACTGACTCTAGCTTGCTCCCCCAGCCGTCACCAGGGCTGGAGCCCTCAAGCTCACCTGAGTGTCCCACACTGACTTCTGACCTGGTGACTGACCTAGTGACTGACCTGGTGACTGACTTCGCACCTGCCCTGCGGCCGCAGCGAAGACGCCCTGCTCGGCTCCTTAGTCCTTCTAGCCCGCTCGTTTCCCATTGCAAGTGGTCCGCATCCTTGCTAATGGGCAGAGGAACAGAAAAGAACATGGAAGGAAAGGGAGAACACGGGGAGAAGGAATGGAGAAGAGGAAGGGGAGGCATGTCAAAGGGAGATGGGGTCTGCGGCTTTTCTCTCTTATAACAAGTGAGCTGTACATATTGGATATCAATTGATTCCCCAAACACCCCTCTAGAAGTTGATCTGCACTTGGGTATTTTTGATGACATGAAAAAAGTGTAATGAATTTTATTACACTTTCATGAATTTTAATGAATTCATTAAATTATGAATTACACAATCCAATCCAGTGTCCAAAGACCCTGTAAAGGACTGGTAAGCTATCGAAATTCAGTCAAGGTCATAGAAAAGACAGCAGATAGAGCAGATGTTTTTTTCAGACTTCTGTTTTCATTATCACTGTTCTCATTATTCAGCTGGCCAAACAAATAATAGGCTGTGTGGGGTATGTCTTTTATTTGTGGTACATTACTCACACCAATCAACCAATATTTCCAACAACACCACGCTAAAAATCAGAGACGATCTGCATTTTCCATCACAATATAAAGAACAAGGCAGGGAAATTTTAGGCTCTTCATATCTACAAATCTAGAAACCCAGCTCTTCAAATTCCTTTGCATTTCATCTTCAGAGGCAATCAAAGTATAACAACAAAGGCAGGATGCCAGACAATTTAGTGGAGATTCCCAGCTTAAACAGGAGTAGGTTTTGCAGTCTGCTAACGGCACAGAATGTCATACACCTACACAAATAAGGCATATTTCCCCCAGCATCAAAGTTTTTTATCACACCCTGAAATACTAATAGGTTATTCGACATAACATTCAAAAAGCTAGACACAGTATTTGCCCTTTAGTTTGTATTAAATAGCCTGTCTCTAATATGACTCGCATCTCACAGCCCTAGATGGTGGTATGGCTACTCTGCTATGCCTCACACCAACTCCGGAACAAATCTGGTTAAGAAACAACTTTCTGGTCTGTTCTGAAGTTTCTGTCTGTGGCTATGCACTGATGGCTCAAGAAGGCAGGTTCAAGAACTCCTCAGGTCCTTGGATGCTGCTAAAGCCATCCTTTGATGCCGGAGGCTGAGGGGAGAAACTGAAAGAGATTTGGGCGAATTAAGTCCCAATCTTTATTGCTTCCCCAGTTTGTGAAAGGAGGTCCCCACTACACTGGAAAGAAAAAGCAGCAGATCAAATTGTGCAATAATGGAACAAATTGCTGAGCCGCGCAAGGATGAAATCCCCTGCGGTGGTTTCCCACTTTCAGATCATTCAGATCGAAGCTCCAGTGATGCTGCTGCTCCAGACAATCCTGCCCCTCTCACTGCCCCCGTGCATGTCTCCCAACAGGCTCCACACAGAGAAAATCTGCTGCCTACTGATTTTCCAGCACAAAATCATCAGTATCTGCTCATAATCTGAGCGAACCTGTGCAGCGCACTCATCTCTCCTGTTTACTTCTCTAATAAGCAACAGAATTTCTGTCTTCAAACAAACGCTTTGGTTTAATTCCTATTCTGTGATTATTAGGAATAAAATTGCTCCACCGACCTGTGCCAGCAGCAGTTCTGAAAAGCAGGGAAGCTGAAAACCCCTTTCCAGGATGATCGAATAGACGGATTTCTTTGCTTATTCATTTTACCTGGAATTAATTGCATCAAGGAGCAGAGGAAATGCCACAAATTAGCAAGCAGGAGCCAGAGAGCAGACGGAAGGGCTTTGGAAAACATGTTCCGCCGCGAAGAAGGCATCGGATCCGAGATGGCCTGGCAAAGGTACTGCTGCCAGGAGAGCAGTGTGCGGCGCGCACAGATGGGGCTGTCGGCGAAGGCCGACTGACGGCCTCGTTTCAGAATAAAAGCCAGGCAGGCGGTGCGAGCGGCTCGCAGGGCGCAGGCTGCCACGGCCCCGCGCGGCCCGGCCTGGCAGGCGGCTTGCACGGACCGCTGCGGGGCCGAGAGCCGCGCCGGCTGCCCGGGGCAGCAGCGGCACCGGCCATCAGCGCCCAGGTGCTCCCGCGCGGCCGCACGGGCCTCTCCCCAAGAGTCGCGCCCGGGGCTCGCGGTGTGCACAGCGTTGGACCAGTTGTAATGCTCGCAGTCCTTTCCCCCACTCACAGGAGCCGAGGATTTCTACACAGACATATTCAGATCTTGACAGCGGATGAAGACTTGGCATTTCTTAAGCATTTCCATCTCCAAAGGGGTTTTCTTTTTAAATGTTAACCCAGAAATTGTTCTAACTTTTCATGCTTAGGGATTGAGCACCTGAAGCCATGAGTCACTCAAAGCATACACTGCTAAATGTATGTTTCACCACTGCCAAGCATCATGCCGGGCCCATGGTGGGTTTTTTTTTTTTTTTTTGGAATTTTAGCATGTTCTCAGATCAGCCCTTCAGTTTATTGAGGCTCCCTTGAATAGATAACTAGGCAATTCAAAGACAAAACCAAATGGTTCTAAGATCAGCAAGACTGAGTTCTGCCGTCTTCTCAAATGAGTTTCATCGGGCTCAAGCACATACATCACCTAAATATTCCAGCTGTCCTTTTCATGCTCTGACCCACATTTTTACATATTGCCGAGGGGCAGTTTTCTTTCAAATAAACAGTCCCCGTTAACCATGTGGAGGGGGAGGACGTCGCCCTGAGTGCCTCAGCCTTCCCTGCATCATCTGTTATTCTGCAGATATATTTCAGTTTTGCACAATGCATGGAAAGCGAGAGGAAGTTTGTCAGCATTTGCATTTTCAGAACTGCAGAGGCACTCACTGCAAGCTCAATAATACAAGAGTCTCGCTTCCAAAAATCCCCTAGACCTCAGGAATGGCACAACTTTTTCTTGGAGGTGGCTTTGCTCTTTTTTAAGGTCCATTTACACTCTCTTACTGATCTTAGTTTGTTGTTAATTTACTAAGGCACTGCAGCTTAACCAACAAGAGGGAGAAGCTTAAAGGGGACAAGGGGACGTAGTTACCAGCTGAGCTTTACTGATCAGATTTGGCAGCTTTAAAGCCACTTAATTTTCAGTTCAAACCTCCCTCATTAAAACTGGAAAGGGGATAGTGATGGGATAAGTGGCACTTGGATTCCATGGATAGCTCATCCTCATGACAGAATGAAAGAGCTGGTAGGTTCCTTTCAGATGATGAGAGTAAACAACTTGGTTTTGTTTCTCTCAGTAAATACTGCAATACCCAAGAGACGTGAGCAAGGCACAAACATCCTTATTGATCCCGATAAATGGGAAAACAGCCCAACCATATTTGAAATGGTCCAGAAGAAAACCAGCGTGTAGTAAGTGTCCCCATCTCTGTCTACGTATATCCTGATGAAGTTCACATGTAAAGAAAGATCCCAATTGCATAAGAAATCACGGTAGAAGAACAGGAGTGATCTTTTAAAGAGCTACGGCTCGGCTTTAAATGCACTTAAATACCAGCCAAGGCAGATCCTCATTCCTCTAAGGATTATTGTTCTATTAAATTTTATTAGAGCTGATGATTTTTTTTTCCATAAGGCAAACTAGCGCACTAGTAACAGGGGCCTGTGCTCTGTCGGTCGGCTAATGGCAGAAATTTGGGTTGTGTGATCCAGCGGCAGTTAGAATTCTACGTTCTGCTTTTGAGCGACCCTTCATCCTACAGCCAGTGTTTTGCAGCTGGGATATATTAGTCACATAAATCTAGATGATCTAAATCTAGATGCTCTAAAGAGTTGCATAATTTTGCTAAGCATGAGCAGATGTAATGAGGCAAATCCCTTTCGAGTTGGAGAAAACAGGTGGATGCCTACCACTCATGAAAGCCAGGTTGGTTTTTATTTCAGTGCTTACATAAGTAACTATAGGTAAGCTGCCTGGATTTGCAAATCTGCATATGACCATTTTAACTTCTGCTCTTGATGATCACTATAAATGACCATAGCATATTATTCTAGAAACAAAGCAATATTCTAGACAATGTCTCTTCCAAAATCTTTTCTTATTCACACACTTTAAGGGCATCTCCGAGACTGGTCTCCAAAACAGATATACTTGCTAGGAACAAGTAAAATCTGTACAATATGATTTAGACTGCTGACCAGATATTTAAAAGTCCTTAAATGCTAAAGATGCAGATAGGCATCTTACAGGATTTTCAAAACTTCCTAAGCATATAAGGCGCTTACGTGCTTAAAGAACTTTGAAAATCCTGCTAAGTACAAGTCTGCATCTTTAGATATCTAAATACCCTAGAAAATCTCGCCCTAGATGTCAAGTTTTTCTAATTATTTGTTTTAAATAGCACCAGTTTGATGGGTGTTACATTCAGGGGTGACTTTTATCTGCTAACCAGGAAAGGTAGGACTGAGTAAATCTGAAAAGATGTAAGGAGAAAATTAATTCCCAATACTCAGACAAAGACATAAATGTTGCTTATGCTACAGGCAGGGCTGCCTAGCACTTTATTACAGTAGCCTGACAGTTTGTACAAATAAAGCTTTCTATCTTTTATGTTTTATCTTTTTAACCCAGTCAAGTGACAAGAGAGAAAACTGGCTCGAAGAACTCCACAACATCATTAAACGAACTGTATCTTCAGCAAACAATACTGGTATATAAAAATGACGTAGCAAAACAGCAGAGCAATATTCTAACTAGCATTAACCTAGTCATTTGTGGACATTACCAGCAAAAATTTTAATATGTGCTTTTATGGTTATATTAAAATTGTCGTCATGTTATTAGAAAAACTATACATCTATGAAATTTTATTTTCGAATTAAGACTTTATATCTCTTTGTACATTTCCCAAAATAACATTCGTGATAGAACTCTCCTATTTCTAAACTCTTCAGTCTGATCTCTTCAGGCTAATTATGCTCTGAGACAAAAATGGAAATAAAATTCCAAGTGTTTTCTACTAGGATTTTGGCACCAAAATATTTTCTAGAGTAGGAAAAAAATAGAAAATGGTTAATAGAAAATAATCAGAAGTTTTCACTTAGTTAGCAATTTTTTACATTTCATGTGTTTCTGTATTTTTATAAAGAGAACGTTTGGTTGTGAAAGTAGGAAAAAAAAAGTCTAAGTATTCACATTAGAAATACCATGACAGCTTCTGAATTCAGAGGTATTGTACTTCCAAAACCTTGAAGCCTTGAAGCAATGCAAAATTGCTATTACTTTCTTCTTAATTGCTTCACTATTGTCTATGGATGGAAGCATATGTACAGCCTAAGCAGTGAGTCGAAAAGTAAGAAAAGATGATTTGAAGTATAAAATCACAGGCAAACACAGAACTTAAGATGGATATTTAGTACTGTCTGTTACTAGCACTACCCTATTTCTTGTATATAATTATATATTTCAAAAGCAGACCGGTACTTAAGTTGTAGACAGTTTCTTGAAGTGCTAGAAATATTTAAAGAAGTTATTTATAAAACATTGTAGCATTTATTGTAGTTTATATCACAGTACATAAAATATATGTACAACAGTTCTGCTGTACAGCTTTATATGTACAACAGATTTCCATCTAACAAGCTCCATTTAGCTTTGCAGAGTATTTGAGATCACTGTGAATCTCTGCTTCAAACTCTCCCTTTTCTGTAGCAAGTGGTTTTCTATGCTTTTCGCTTCTCTCAAGATTTCATCAAGCTCCTGGACATACGAAGCATCCACCGCTGCTCGCTCACTTAATTGAAAAAAGTCTGAAGTTAAAATCAGTACCAAAGCCATTAACTTTCTCACTACTTCTTAGATCTGCTTTGATGCTCTACTTTGAAATGTGTTCTCTATAAAAACCCAGTTTATGGACAAAGTAATGCTATGATGTAACAGAAAACAAAGGAGGGTTTTTTTTCAAGGTCTATGAGAGTTTGGAGTGCTAGTTTCTTTAAAGAAGAGAGTTGCAACAGCAACTTATCTTAGTTAGAAAAGTGCTGTACAAAGAGTACAAAGTTAACTTGCCTTAAAATGTGGGCATATTTTGATAGCAAGTTCTTAATTTCTTTGTTCATCTCTGTTAACAAGAAAAGAAAAAGACCATTTTATTTAAGAGTTTGAACGAATCAGTTCACCTCAACATGCAATTATTTACATAATGCAATAGCTACTCAAAGTGTATTTGATACATCACCATTTAAAACTTTTTCCAGAGGTTCAGGTTTGTAAAGGGACTGTGAACTCTCAGGAAATTCCAGATCTGATGTTTCAAGGGAGGGCAACTGTAGATTTTCTGATACTTCACTCTAATGGAGTAACAGAGCACACAAGAAAACACAAGTTTGAAGTCTTAACGCAAAGGCACAGGCAGACTTCAGTTACATATTTTTAAAAGGATCTAGGGTGTTTAATGATTCTGTGACTCAGAGAAAGCGCAAGTATTGTTGGCTGCCCAGGGTCAACGTTCTCCATCCTGAGCCAGCACAACATCTGAGTGGTGGGTGAGTGTGAGGGAAATAACCAGTTCGGGGCTTTTGCTCATGAAAGCTGGTGTCATTCCGCCCCTTGCTCTCAAGAAGCCCTGCATGACTGTGTTGCGGAGCACGGTCAGTTTTCGGAATCTCTAAAGAGAGAACTACTGCAGTCTGCCCACATGAGAAAAGCCACTCAAGCCCGTGCAAGCGTCCAGGAGCGCGGCCCGCAGCGCAGGGCTGCCTGCCTGCCCCGGACCTCGCGCGGGGCGCAGGCCTTCCCTCCCCTCCTCGCCCCGGCGGCTCACCTCGGCCTCTTGTTTCCGTTTGC
>JAVCKT010003249.1:0-17302 GCA_032273925.1 Rhynchotus rufescens | reverse complement strand
AATTCCTAATTGCTACTTTCTGGGTTTTTTTTGGCTTCTGAACAATTCTTGTTTATTTATTCCATCCATGCAACTCAGTTCACCTTTAGATAACTTAGCTGATGAAAGTTTATTTAAAAGTTTCCCACTTCTAAAATAAGAGATGTTTAGAAGCAATTGTATTATGCTAATAAACCACCTTGCAAAATCTTGATTTTGAATCAGAGCCACTCTGAGTGGGTCTTGCCAAACCAAATTCTTTGACCCAATTTCTAAGAATAAATTCCCTTCTGAAAGCTGAATACGTCCGTACTAATCCACATCGTCCAGACTGCTGAAAATAGTTTTTTTAATCGCGAAAATATGCAGAGCCCTTAGCAATGATGATGCAAATTAAGCTACTGGGTTGGTTTGCTTTTTTTTTTTTTTGCTAAGGCTATTATGAAATTCTGAGGTCAGTATTTATACGGCTTGGCAACAAGGGAGTGAACTATAATATCAGGTGATATTAAATTAAAAAAATTCACTGGGAGAAAATAGGGGCATTCAGTAATATATGAGTATATGAGTCATAGAAATATCGTTATATAAAGTAAAAGAGCTGCAATGCTATTTTTCACCTCTACACTGACAAACAGATGCAACAACAACAACAAAAGGTTATGGCATTGCCTATTCATGACATAACATTCATTGAAAAAAGTATAATTGCATCTCTACAATCACACTTTAAAAAAATCATTTATATATAATCAGCTAACTAGATATAATACATTAACTGCCAGCAATCATGCAAATCCATTCCCCTTGCCCATCTTTTCATTGGGGCTGTAAACCCACGTGTCACCGAGTGTATCTCGCTGTGACCTCTTGCCAGCACCATAAATCAATTGGCATTTGGCTTCTGAGCTGCTAGGCTTAACTCCAGCCTTTTACGTATGAATAATGCCCAGGGACATAGCACAGGGGTGCACAGCCCCAGTGCAAGCCTGAAGAAGTGTTTGTAGTTAAAACTCCTGGCTTGGAAGACATTGCACTCACATTGCACTCACATCCAGGGCATGCATTTGTGCACAGGAGAGTTTGGAAGAAGACTTCAGCTCTGAATTGACCTTTTTTTTTTATATGTTGCTTTGAGAAACACCAAATACATCAGCTTCTTCTGCAAGGGCTTGATTTTGCAAACTCTTGGTAGCCACAGCAGTGCAGAGCGGGGCCGGGCTGCCCCGAGCTGGGAGAGCAGGAGCAGCTCCGGGCAAAGCTGTTCGCTGCAGCGGCTCCGGATCCGGGCGAGCAGAGCGGGAGGCTGCCGCAGTGCAGGCCAGGCTGCCAGCGGAGCAGAAACCACCACCCCGGCAGCTCGGCACCCGCTTCAGAGGCGAGGACAAACACGATGCCCGAGTGGGGAAGGAGGCTGGCGCGACAAATATTTACTGGCAGAATGGGACCCTAGGGAGAGGACTGGCAGCGCCGCCTTAAACAGTTGCTGCAGAGATCAGAAGCTGTGAAATCTTCCTCCAGACGCGGATACAAGAGCCTTTCCAACATGTCTATCCGATAAAATACCAAGGAAAAGTGTCTGTGGAGACCTCGCCATGCTCCGTTCTGCTTGCACCAAACCTGCCCCTCACCCAGGAGCCCTGCACAGCCACCCTGCACAGCCAAACCTGCCCCTCACCCAGGAGCCCTGCACAGCCACCCTGCACAGCCACCCCAAAATACAAAGCTGGAATGATTCGGGATTCACCTGCTCTCTGTCTTGCCTCTAAAACGTGTTTTCTTTTTATTTCTGCTGAAAATATGCAAATAGTTTTAATAAAATAGGTACATCTTAAGACTAGAAATTTTGCAACTTCATTATTGTTATTAGTCTCAGAGAGAGGCAGCATTTATGAATCAGTGCAAAACAAGGAGGGACTTTTCTTCTACTTAATTCAAAACCTGGTATTCCTAGATTTTAAAGAGAAATATTTAATTGTAGCCAGATGGGCTAAAAGAGCTGCTGGGAGTTTTTGTCTAGATTTACCATTTAAAAAAATAGCTTAAAAGTCCTGCTTAATAAAATCAAGAAATAAAATAGCTTTAAAGGGAAAAGATAAGCTGGTCGGACATATATGCACAATTTGTAAGGAAGATAAAATGACAACTTATTTGCTCCCTTTGCTGATGTGAGAGCACCAGGAGGGCAAACCAAGAGTGATCAGTGCTGCAGTTTCCCTCCTCTGCTCTTGCTGGAGTGAAGATGCTGTAATTGCGTGTATCAGTGGAGAAGAAAACCATGGCAACAGAAACTTAGTCCGTACTTTAATTTATTGCCATCAAGATATTTGCCAAGTGCCAGCTCCCTGGGAAAAACGCATTTTTCATCAGCACTACACAGAAATTAGCATCAGAAGAATTAACGCACTTAATAACTGTCAAGAAGCACCAAGAAATGTTCCTGAGACATGAAGACAACTGTATTTATGAGTCCCTCCAACCTCTAGCAAGCATCAGCTAACTGGATAAATGTCACTGCAAGTTTGAATTATGACTTTGTGTCATTTTAAATCTAAGGGAAGCAAAGATTTTCTTTATTTAGCTAATGCTGGAAGTGACATAATGAATAAGGGGCACAAGCTCCCGTTTGTGTTGCAGATCCCTCAGCCTTAGACCTAATGAAGGTGAGGGCATTTCCCGAACGGGGAAAGCCATAAACCAACACTGCAGCTTTGCACCCAGCAGGTAACTGATTCATATCATCAGGAGCAGACATCTGGCCAGGTGGCCAATGTAGCCCAAGAGCCTTGGGACTCATCCCATCTCCTCCTCTTTGATATTCCCTCTTCCTCTAAATAAAGAACCACTGTTGGGACTCGATATCTACTGCTGGACATGTACTGCAAAAGTCCTGAATTTGATCTCAGGGCTGTACAGATTTTGGGAAGTTTGGGATGTGATGGTCTCCCATCTCAAGCAACAGCTTGTTCACACATTTCCCTGTGCCACGTGCTCTAGGTGACCCTGCTTGAGCAGGGGGGTTGGACTCGATGACCTCTGAGGTCCCTTCCAACCTTAAGCATTCTATGATTCCATGATTCTTGGAGAAAGTGTTTCCAGCGCTCTCCTGGTCTAGAAGTGGAATTTCTTCTGCAAATCGCTGCACACCATTTCCTTATGCTGAAGACTCTTCTGCTAGAAATCCATACTGTTAATGCATGGGCAGACCTGTGGCAAAGTGGCCACTGGATTGAGCTGCATGATTTTCGCGGGGAAAACTGCACAAAAAATGGCATCTTTACAAGGAGAAAACAGCAGCTGATTCACTGCTCAGCTGATGGCAGGAGTTACCTCCATCGCCGTGTGATTCATCCTGATTCATCCTGGCCTCACGAAGGAATAATCTCAAGTTACCTGCCTGTCTCACTGAGCTCTAAATTATCTGCAGCCGCTGGGCACTGTCATGGGCATCTCAGTTAAGATCTCTGCTCCGTACACATTGCTGGTCAATGAAAACAGAATGGGAGGCTACATCAGCTGCAACACTGGCAACGTGAGAGCACACTTATAGAAATGGATGATGTTTGTTTAGCCTGAGTACAGTTTGCTGTCAAAAGCCAGTTCTAGAGGGAAAAGGTAGAGGAGAGGCAGTCTAGAGAAAAGGAATCAAGGTTTTACTGCAGGTGAAGCAAGATCTGTGCAAGGAGAGATGAAAAAAACATGAACAGTTAGTTGTGCTATTGAGGCAAATGGGGTAGGACATGCAGATCATTCTAAAATAACGAATAACCTGACGTGTGGCTGCTCACTTGTAAGATAAACAGGGCACAGAAATGAAAATGTTGCATGCCAACATACGGGCAGAAGTAGGGTAGAAAAGCAATGCAGGAGGCAGAGTCTCCAGGACCTAGTAGCACTGAATACTATAAGGTACGGATAATGTTTTCTAGCCAGGAAAAAAACTCTAAGACCAGGAGAATTCAGAAAAGGCACAGAGTTCTGCAACAGAAAAGGAAATATCCTATAAACAAATTGCTGAATATTGACCTCCTGCAGAGCATCTCTTCTTTCGGGATGCTGCCATGGCCTGGAGGAGATGAGGAGATGCTGAGTCCTGGCACAGCTTCAGCACATTCGGAATCAATGGGTTTCCTATCATTATTTAATGCAGTATAGGATGGGTGTGCTGGTGTCCAGGGGAAAACACACAGGGCATCTGACGGACCAGACCAGGATTTGCTAAGTGAATACTGTGGGACACTGTAATTGCTCATTGGGATGCATTACTGCAATACAATGGTCTTAATGGAGAGTTAAGAGCAGTGCTGACCTTTAAATACCCTGTGCAACTAAGGCTGCAGTAGATGATTTTACACCAATTATTTATTAGCATTATAAGTAAATGAGTTATCATCATTCATGAATTCTGTAACACTCAATTTGTTTCTCTGCCCAGAGCCTTGAAGTGCCTATTTCACAATTTCTTAGAGATGTAACCATAGGAACTAAGTGGTTGCCAACATAAACCTTCATAATTAATGATGATAAGCCTTCACCCTATTGAGTGACACTGAAATGTATACAGAGCTGAGGAAAAGCACCCCTGGGGCCCTGGCCCCTGACGGCAGCTGTACATCAGCTTGCTGCATGGTATCCTTACGTCCTGCCTGCACAGGCTCAGCTGTGCATTCCTGCAACCCTCCCACAAAGCAGCCTGCTAGGAAAAGGAAGGCCAAAAAAAGCAGATTTTCTGCCCTGGAAAACAAAGATTGCTCCGAGTTGCAAGAGCAAAGACAGAGCCCCTGCCCCTTTCCCTAAGGATCGTGGAAGATGGGGGATGACAGGGAAGAAGGGTTCACTAGTGGTCCCTGGAAATAGGGTGGGACATCAACAGAGCCAGACCAGGGTCCACAAGGCCAGCAAGATGCTTGGCTTTGTGTCGAGCAGTCAAATAGCCCCTTGCATCTATGGGCGTCCTTGCTCTTCCTTTCACATTGCGATGGATATTTCTGCGGTGTCCCCTTCAAAAGACCTATTTTTATACTAAGCCTCTAATACTGGAGGATAGATAGATCACTGAAGATGATCATTCTGAGAGCGGGGTATGGCTGTCAACTGAAATCTTGGCTTTTCTTGAGAAAATGCATGGGGTCACAGATACTGCAGCCCACAGGAGATAATTTTACATATATACATTATACGAACATGCACACACATATATATATGTATACATATACTAGGTCATGAAAGGACAATTTTCCTCTAAGTTGCCTGTGCCCATCAAGATACAATACTTCCTTGCAGGGAAAATGCTCCAGCAACCCTGTGGATCTGGTTTGCAGGCTGCTTCCTTGCAGAGAATCTATTTAAGAGCAGCAAGTACATTTGTGTGCATAGACGTATGTGCGCCTACCAATATCTATCTAATCTCTCTATATACAGCACCAGGCATTAAGAAACCTCAGTTTTGCTTGTGTGGTACAATAATCCTAACAATAAAGAAGGTCATTTGAATATTTGACTTCATTAAGTAAACTACAGTGATTCTTTCAGCGGGTTTTGGTTATCAGCATTATCAGAAACACTCAGAATCCTCTAAGTTTAAATGCATCCATCTTCATGTTGCGATAGAGATACAGTTATTGACAGATAACATTGTCACACAAGATATTAGGCTCCTGCTGCTAGATAAACACTTACAGGAAGAGGCAAATTTGAATTTTATTCTGTTGGCTTTAATGAGATGTCATCAGCTCAAGCTTAGTCTCATATTTAGACGTTATTAAGGAAAGCTTTCTACTGACATAATGGCAATAAAAGTGTTCTGAAGGATTTTTAGAGTAATTTCTCCCAGAAATTGTCTTTCCTCACAGACACACATATCTTTGCAGCGCTTGTGCAGCACAGAGCTGGCAGACAGGCACTATCTGCAGAGAGGTCTACGGGGTGGCTCAGGATGTGGTCCCCTCATGGACAAGATGCTCCCCAGAGCACGGCTGCAACCCATGCACAGGCAAACGTACCTGCAGCATGCCAGAAGTTGTCAAACACTGTGTCCTACACGCCAACCAGCACCCAAAGAGCTGCACAGCGTCGTCTAGCAAGAGATGAATCAGGATATATCAAGAGCTTCCTCCCAGCCCAGGGCTGCAGACACCGAGGGCAGCCTTGGCTCTTCAACGCAGCAGCTCCATCACTCCACAAGAGCAGCTGCTCCATTCAGTGAAGAAATGCTAAAACTTTCCCATTTCTGCAATCTTTCCCTGCTTTCTCAGCTGCTGAATTCAAGCGTGTCCAGTTTTACATTCCTTTCTTTCTGACACCTGGGGATTTTAGGTTCTCCAAAACTCATTTTCTCCTTGGTATTCCAGCTGGGATAACTTGGAGAAACAATAATTTGACCATACATATATTTATGTCCTATCCTATCATAAACAACCGGTAATAATTTGACCATACATATATTTATGTCCTATCCTATCATAAACAACCGGTCCTGGGTACATGAAACCACATTAAAATATAAGTAGATAATAATAAATGAAAGTCAGCTGGAGGTACCAGACACAAACTGTGCTCCTCAGCCTCCAGGCTGGAAATCTGAATGGACAGATGCTCTTTGCACTGTGCCTCTTAACCTTTAAAAGGTTAAACTTTCCTTTTGTTAGACAAACAAGAGACATTGTTCTCTCTTCTACATATGGAAAATTGTATATATAGAATATCTCAAAGTACTTGACATATTTTAGATTACAGAATTTAGCAAGGAAAGGGAAGTTATAATATTTCCAGAAGCAGAGAGGCAGATGGACTGTGCACAATAGACGAGTGCATCGGGAGGTCAGATGCTGCCACTGAAGCATCATCTCCCTTTCTCCGTACCTGCTTTTGTAGCTCAGGGTCTGCTTAGAGGGATGATCCCTAAACCCCTCCAGAGCAAAGGCTCCTCCTTGATACCTTGCTCCCGGCGTGTTTCCAGATTCAATCCAAGCAAGAATTAGGTTTTTACTCTTCCGTATGTCAAGGAGTTAGGGCTTGGCACCTGGAGATGAATAACTGAGCTGGTGATAAACCTCTTAAGAACTATTCTTATCTACAAGAAGTATTTCAAAAGCCAGCCTCTCCTCATCTTTGGGCCTAACTCAGCTCAGGTTCTGATCTTATCCCAACCACTAAAATCCACCTCTGAAGTCCAGTAGTTTTAGACATCTCTGTCCAAGTCCCATCCACTTTCTGCATATATCTACAAAGTCAATGCCTGGTAGCAGAACCCAACCTAACACAGATAACATAATAGGCTGAAGATGAGACTAATAAAATATCTCCAAGGGCCATTTGCTTTGTTTGCTCAGTATGACATTTACCTGAATAGGGACATCTGGGCAGGGCTGTGTTACTCTGGTGCAACACCCAAATCTCTCCTCAGCCATTATTAGCATCGCTTGGGTCATGAGAATGGGATTTGCAGAAATCTGTCTCATCACTTGCATGAACCATAGCCTGAGATGGGGCTTCTGCCAGTCGGAAACCTTCATACCTTTGAGAAAGACAAAAACATCTTAACCTCCAATTCAGCTCCATCTGGCAAGCACAAATTGATATAGAAATGTGATCACATGCAACTGCTCCTCACTTTTATATAGCTCGCCTAGAACTTACCATCTCTGTTCTTCTTTTTATCTTTTTTAATGTTTTGCCATGTTGTTTCAAGAATAATGGATTCAGGTGCAGAGACAATGCAATGCAAATTGTCTGCAATAAGATACTCAATATTAGGGAAGTACAGAACTATGACTGTTGATCATCTAATTAAATTTCAGGCTAAGTTTGCGATAATTTGATTTACTGATGTGTTCTGAATGAATCACAAACATTTTGCAATAAGAGGCTAGTCCAACAACTGTGCGCAATGATACAGAAAATAGAGGCCCTTTCCATGCCAAACAGAAACAAATCCATGGTTATTTAAATAAAAACATGAATTATTTATTGAACTTCTGTAGCACAAAGATGCTGATGCAGGGACTATCATCACAGAGGACATAAAAGCAGAAACTAAATATGTGGCTTAACTGTCAATAATTCCATAACTTGTTTAAAAAAAAGCAATTTGTCTACTACAGCAAGTTATTCTCTTCCTTCTCTCCCAATGCACATGACTTTTTCTATATTACATTCCTGCAATCAGCTAGACTACATTAAAATCCTCACACTACATATTTTCACCTTTTGTTGAATCATTACTTATGTTACGCGCAGACTATGAGTTTCTGCTGTAAATGGCCAGCCAGTCTTGCCCATTTCTGTCCCAAGTTTTAAAACTGTTTTAATCCTTTCCACTGAGGCATTAACATTTTGCGAGACCTTCTAAAAAACCTGAAAATCATTCAAATCTACCACTTTCATAGCCATTTTTCATGAGAACAAAGTCTTCTGGTGAGGGTAATTTTTCCTTTTCAAGCATTTCTTCCACTGTTCTGCTAAGAGATGTGTTTGAATGAGGGCTGCACTCATCTCCTCCTCCTTCAAGTGACTGCAAATAGGCTTAATATTTGGCATTAGATCTGGATCAGAAACCATTTTAAAATATTCATTGATATTTTGTGCAAATTAGAGCCAGCTCCATCTTGTGCTCGACGGCCTCACAACTCTGCTCCTCACAAATCATGGGGAACAGTAGATATTTCTGCTAAATGGTGGCATTTTAGGTGCCTTGGGCTAAAGTTTTGAGGCAAGGCTCATGCAAGACAGAGTTGAATATTGGTTAGAACCAGTAAATAGGTTCTGGTAGGTTCAAAACCATTTCTGTGGAGAATATGAAACCTAGATGTGCTGCCCTTGCTGCATTTGCAGCATGAAATGAAGGTCTCATTGCATCCGTAGCAGGGGATAACTTAAATCATATACTTTTAAATCACAACTGATCTCTCTGCTTTTGAGAGAGGAATCAGTTCCCTGTGCTCACGCAGAGGCAAAGAACATCATTATTTCCAGAGGAATTAACTACACTTGGGGGGAGATGCATCAAAATGCCCCCAAATGAGCACGTGGTAGCTTTTCAAATTTGCTGTAACCGTTTATCCCAGGTAAACCTACAGCACACTAATAGTTTTTCTTGGCCAACATAACCCATACAGATTTAGCATACTTTGCTAAACAAGAGGAGCATTTACAATAGCTGCTGGCTAGAAAATTGACCAAGTGAACTCTTCAATTTCTCTGTCCCTGTCTGTCTCCCTCATTAATTTTTTATGGAAATCAAAGACTTTAATTCTGTCTCTCTGCTTGTAATCACATTCAAAACATGCTCATGACTCAGTAATCTGCTTATGAACGCAGCCGTTCTCTGCAGCAGCTCTGCAGACACCCACGTTTGGGGCAGTCTGAATGCTCAAACAGCCCATTGTTGCCAACACGATTTTATATTTACTTACTTTTTTTGCTCACTTGTCACCTTAGACTTCCCTTCCATTCTGAAAACCAACGGGATGAGCAGGAAATCCATCAAGCCAAAGTTAGAAGTCATAAGACGCTATTCAACAAACTGCAAAGCTCTGCTAAGCAATTTCTGACAGCTTTATTCCAAGAGCCGGATTGCTACTGGTGCCTTATCAAAATGAAGGCCCGGCTGCAAGGCCAGATGTGAAATCCCACACTCATTATCCCTGCGCAGGGGAAGTCGGAGCCAAATTTGCTCTTTGGGCTTGAGCAAATGCAAATAGCACAGCTCGGCTGCATACAGAGCATGCTGGAGGTTGCTCTGCTTTAAAATTACCTAGTTGTCAAGGTGTTAACTTTCTGCACCGTGTTCAGCATCGTAATGATCTCCTTCATGGAGTAATAGGATGTGAGGGGGTCATCCCATTGATCAGGAGTTTTGCTACTTTTCGCATTTCTACCCCAATCCAAGGATCACTTGGCTGTGAGCAGGCACCAAGGTTCACTCCTCCCTCCAGCTACTGGGATAAAAAAGGACCAGAATGAACTCACATTTCGTAGGCTCATAATTCCGTAATTCCATAATTCCATAATCCAGGGACTCCTCAATAGGAAGAGACAAGGGGCAATGAAGGCAGCAGACAGGGATGCGCTCCACGGGAGCATGGGGCAGGCAGCTGGCCTCCTAATTGCTCTCCTCTCTTGCTGTGTTTTCATGGCTTAGCAACTCGGCTAATTCCACCTGAAAGATGAATGGGGAAGCAAAGTGATGATACCTACATATTAGGTAAATGCACTTTTATTTTTAAGCAGATCTTGAATTGCAAAATCTATAGAAAAAATAAGTAAGGGGGCAGAGCAGATCTTTTCTATACTTGTAGATAACCATTATAATAACTGGTATTTTTGGTACCAATAAATGGTGTATTTGTAGACAATCCGTATAATTAATTCCTTTCCACATAAAACCTGCAGTAAAATCAACTGTTTTCAGCATGAAAAACTGTTTGTGGATTTGTGGGGTCCCGAAATCAAAGGCCATTTTGACCAACTGAGGCAATTTCCACTTAAAATACGACTCTATACACAGCAGACACACATGCACAGAGCTCTGGTAATATGATCTAATATTCTCTCATGCTTCCTGAGATCATAGTCTCTGGAGCATAGTATTTGAGAAGAAGCTAATTTGTTATAGGATCTAAAGACAATAAGCACATTCACCTCAGATCTGCTCACACAACAACACATAAAAAAGGAAAGGATTGTTCTTGTCTCTGAAGAACGACTCTTGAGCAGCCTAAAAATAAGTTTTGAGAAGCATTTAAAAATAAGCACCGTAAATATGAAGGACAGGGACTTCTAAATAAGGCATTTATTAGATCCAGGAAGGTGAAGAAATGATGCAACATGGGCCTTCCCTTCAAAACAAATTCTGATTGAGTTGACGTGCTCATTTTTATGGGCTAACAGCAACGCAGTGATTTGTTGAAAAGTCGTGGTCATGGGGACAGGTAAGTGGGTCAGAACAACACATTTCTGCAAGCTAAAGCAAAACTATTTTTAACAACTACCTCCTGGAGAAAGTCTAAGGACAAAAACATTATCACCAACTAAGTTAAATAATTCCTGCAAGTTCTTGTTCAGGAGGTGCAGTATTTCCACTTATTTGCTCCGTTTCTTTGTTTTATTTTGCCAGCTACAGTATTTCCATGTTCATGTCGAGCATGCTCATTCCAGCCTTTGAAAGTGGGTCAGCACACCCAGAAAATTCACACCGAACTGTGCTCCTGAGCACGGGTAGGCAGAGTTGTCAAAATATTCTCATCACTGAGTACATCTGTGCTTAAAGCAAAACCAGCAGCCTGGAAAACACAAGTGCCCTGCGAGCTATCAATTAGTCCCTACATCAGAATAAACTTGTGTCAAGAAGAAATTACTTGTGTGCTATGTGAAGAAATGCAACTCTGCGCGGACTTGCAGAAAAGGACATTTTGGGAAACTGTCCCTGCCCTAAAGAAAGGGAATATTCGTGGACAGTAGCCAGCACTTCCCTCAGTCCTCTGAATAAATAACCCATGTATAATGCATTGTCACTAAAGGGATAAATAACCTTTATGTCTTTTCATCTGTTTGATACAATCCTATAGGGCTCCTATATTCTTGATGGGATATAATTTTGCTATCTTGCAAGACTCCTGAGATGTCAAAGATGTCCTAATCCTCACAATAGGACAAAACCAAAAACACATTTTCACAAAACAACCAAGTCTCCCAGGGCAGCCCAAACCCTCTTGCCTGGGGCAGCAATTTGGAAGCAGGCACTTCTGCTCAAATCCCTAGGCTAAGCCAGATGGGGTGGACTAGTTATTCCTGATCTTGTATGATTGCCCACCAAGGGCTATTTATTACTTGGGGGGAAAAAATGCTGTCTTCCAGGGAATGGACATTTTACAAAAATACGTATCTTTGGAAATTTCCAAACATCATATTGTGTAAGGCACTTAGGGCATCTTTTGGTGAACTGGGGATCTTACCTCGTGCTGGTATCTGGGCACAAGGTCAGAAAGCTTCCATTTCCCTCAAGGAATTTTCTAGTTTCTTTTATTTTCAATGGCTCAGATTGGAACTTCTGTCTTTGTTCAACTTTTCTTACTGCTTTTAGCAAGAGTTCGTTGTGTTTAGATAACAGACTCGGTGGCATAAGACTGTCTCGAAACACATTATTTTCATTAACTTTAACAAAATTGACATCTGTTTTTTTTCCCACAGAAACCAATTCAGAAAATTTGGAACAAATCTAAGATAAGAAAATAATTTAAGCATTTTTATCACAGGTTTTTCTTTAAAATACTGCTTCTCAACTCCATATCAAACACAGTACCAGATGGCAAGAGCAGGTGAGCTTCCTGTAGATATTCAAGCACGCCTATGTAGGCAGTAATGAATTCCACTTAGTGCTCATGAATCCAGTTTCCAGGGGGTGATTTGGATGTGAGGATCAAAAGCCTCTCCTCAGCCAAAGACCTTTCAAGGGTTTCAGTTCTCGGCGGACCCTGAATCACAGATTTCAAATCTGCTCGGATGTCTTTTCCCAGAATCATCAGGGCTCCCAGACCGAGTGCTGCCCATGCAGGCTCCAAAGAACATCGTAGCACATTTCTGATTAAATGTCACGAGGGCCACTCGATCCCAGACTCCAAAGGCATTTAACGAGCAGGAAAATCTCACTTCTGAAACACATGATGGCTTGCAGGCTACTGAACTGGGGAGAGGCAAATTAAATATTCAAGACCAGTTGACTTAAAAAAAAAAAAGTGTATAATGGATAAACTAATCTCTAACAAGACATATTTTCTCATCGGACATATATTCCCCCTCCAGTTCCAACACTCTGAATGCAGAGCTACATCCATTAGCATGGTACACAGGACAGATGGGTTGGGAAAGCTCAGTCTTAAACCTGTAGGAAAAATGAGGCTGTATGCATTTTCTACCTCTTGTTTATGTTAAAATCTTCAGCCTGAGATATGCAGCATTTACCAGCTTGTCTGTTTGATATTTCCTGCAGTCCTTGCTCTGACTGAATGCCCATTCTTCTTCTGCTTCGGACTGCTTCAGAGCCTGTTAACAGGGGAAAATAGAACTGGTCAAGAAAATAAATTACTTTTTTTTCTGAAAAAGAGCATAGTGCAGACATGTTCCTGAGTAACTGGACTGAGGAACGGGGCAGCAATTGCAAATCGCTTGCTTAAATAGTGCCTAGACAAAATGACTCTGCATCAAGAATTAGGCTTTATGTTTGTTCAAGGGCATCAATTTGTCTTGCATTAATAGTTAATTCAAGTCGCTCGTTTAATATTTAAGGAGATGGTGTAAAAAGAAGTTGCTTGAAAAAACACAGCATCAATGAGCTATTGCAGCAACATCACAGGGAAGAATCTGCACCAAGGCCGGAAAACTGCTCACTAAAAACTCATTAAATCCTCAAACCTTTCTAAGCCAGAGAGCTAAAAGAGTGTCCCAGACTCTGTTTGCAGTGAAGGTTTGTGCTGCTGAGGGCTTTGGACAAACGATGGACACGTAATGGAAACCCTGACACGTCCCACAACATTATGCTCTGTCTTCATTAGATCTCTCTAATGGCCAGGGACAAAGTCTGGAGACACCAACCTGCTGCTCCTGTTCTGGAGGGAGAAAAACCCATAAAATAAATGGATGTTGGCAATCTGGCATGAATTATGACATGGGTTACCAGGTTGGGACGTCCCAGATTGGCCACCATACCCAACTGCTTCTGGGACAACGAGTAACACGACCCAAGGAACCGCTGGCGTTTGCAGAAATGATGGGAATTCATCCCGTGGTTCCTTCAGCCAGCTCTGATCACCACTTTTGCTTCAGTTCAGAAAAGACATTAATCTGCCTCATTTTTCTCTCTGTAATTCAGATCAGACAATCTCCATTTAACAAACGTGATTGATAAATGAATTAATTGCACCACCTTCATTCCTGACACCGGCTCAGAACATGCAAGCTGAAAATAAGTCACCAAGAAACTCTTTATCTGGAATATAAATTATGGATGATTCAGGAAACTTCTGCGCTCAGTTGCCAGGGGAGGACCGAAAGGCCATTTAACCTTGTCCAGCTCTGCTCGTCCCCATCACATACCTGCAATAGTCATAAGACATTACTAGACTTGCCTTGCAGCCCCATCTAGATGTCTCTCTGGATGGACATGCTCCATCTGTCAGGAAATTTCTCCCTGTTGCTGCTCCATGCTTTTCTGGATCATGTCTTATTTCTTTTTCTTTTTTTAAAAATAGTAAATCATCAGAAAGTAACAATAAGAAACACCATATTTTTAGCACTTAGCGTTAGTGACTTTTTTTGTTTGTTTGTTTTGTTTTACTGTTGGTTAAAAGAGAAAATCTGAAGAGTTATACACCATATAACAGAAAAGATTGTTCCTGGTGCAACAATGGCAATGCTTCCAGCACGATAGGTTGGAAAGGCCGGCTCACAAGGAAGCCACCCTTGATCCCTCACCAACCCGTCCAGACACACAGGCTAAGGGGCAGCTGAGATGTGCTCTGATTAATGGAAATTGCTCTTCAAAGCCAAGGAATCGGCCTCCAGGAAACACAGGAGGCTCCTTTGGAACAGGAGGACATTTACTAGCTGCTCAATAAGCTTTATTACCAAAGCTCCTCCGAGTTTTTTATGCATGCAATCAAAGCATCTATAGAAAGTTCTGCAAATTTTAAGCACCTCCATAAAGCAATGCGACGACCTTCACCAAAAAGTTAATAAAGGCCAATAATAATGAAGTTTTACATCAGTGAGGAGCAAATATTAACCATATGCAAATTGCACTAATAAATCTGAAGGCAGCATCCAGAGCTTTGCACAGTCACTGGGGCAACTGGAGCAAGAGGCAGCATCAAAAAAGGCCCTAATTGCTCGTCCTGCAGAAGTGGCCATGAAGCAGAAAGCCACCAAGGGTGGGGAGAACGAAAGCAAACACCGTCACGGATCCTTCTTCAGAAATATAAGGACCAGATGCTGATTCAAATGCCACTTGGGTTTTACGCCTTCAACAGCTAAGCAAGTGCCCTTTCCCAGGATTGGTTAGAATGACTCTAACGGCATCTAATTAGGAAGGGTGTTTAATAAATCTCTGCACCTCTGCTGATGGGCAGCTCCTCCGAGGGTCTCCCAAGCCACCCTGGTGCGGATGGCACCATGAGAGGCCAAGGGATATGGGAAACTCCATCACTTTGCAGCTTTCCTCTCACATGCTCCTGCAGAAAAGCCATTCTCCAGAGCCCAGGAGATGGATCACTGCTCAGTCACCGGTTCACTAGTTTCTAAGCCCAGCAAAATGACCCTTCTTTTTTCCCCCTCCTAAACAATAATATAAAAATTTACAGGTAATCCCATGGGGACCTCCCCTCAAAAAGTTTGATGCATCAGCGTAGTCACCACTTGCCCCTTAGCAAAGCTCCTCAGCCCTACTACTTCATGCATTAAATGCATCCAAATCTAAAAGCAATGATTTGGCTTGGTCTCTCTTTGCACCACACCAAGTTCAGCAATGGAACAAGACCTGCGTCTGCAAATATTAGTGAAAAAAATAATAAAAAAAAAAAACCCTCTGATTATATAATTATTTCCTTCACCGTCCTCCCCTCCTGTCCTCTATCCCATCCCGCAGTGCAGATGTTAAAGCAGGTTTCATCTCCACGCAGCACAGCAGCTCAGTGCTGACAACTTGCTCTCATCGCAGGGCACGCGGTGGCAAAGCAGCAGCCCGTCAAGCCCGAGGTTTAGACAACACATTTTCCAGCCTGCCCGTAATTCCAGCTCTTGCTCCATGTAAAGCTGAGCAAGAAGTGACACTTTGGTCCCAGGCTGGAGAACAGTGCTTCCTGGGGCCACCCGGCAAAACTCTGATTTTCCTTAGGGGTCTCTGCTATTCTGATTCTATAATTACATCTCCAAACAAAGTTGCCTGTCACGATGAAGTCTGCTTTTCCAGTGACGCTGATTTTGTCTTCTTTTCATATTGCAAAAATCATACAAATAGGAGGAGAGAGTAAGAGAGAAACTTGGCCTTTTTATTTTTTTTTTAAAAGGATTTTTTTTCTCATCTAGGCTGGATAATTTTAACCTCCAAACTAGGTCAACTCCAAGAGGGAACATTTAATTTAATCTGTTACAGTGATTAACAAAGCTGTTATATTGTTAATGATTAAATGCTGAGAGTTTACAGAAATATCAGCTCCTCGGCATAAATGACTCCTAGATGGTGCTAGTAAAAAATGTACTGAGATGCAGAAGGAAAAAAAAAACAAAAAGAGCCTGACAGCTGCCTATCAATCAGAAAGCTTCAATATTTCAGTCATTTTCTCTCTGCTTGGAATCTGAAATGATGTCATGCTCTAAATGTATGTAAGGTAGTGGCTTTTCCAAAATATTGGAATAATTGTGCTGAGAGCAGCCAGGAGCTCGGTCCAGTCTCCTATAAAACGTATGGAGGCTCCACCAGCTTGAGCAGAAGATGGGTCAGACCTTCAAATCTCACATTGCATCAGCCTTGGGATAGCGCTGCGCTCTATCCATGCAACAATTTTCCAAGTATATTAATGATTTACAACTCTTTACAATGCCTTTGTGTGATTTTGCTGCCTTATTCCCCCAAACCTCTCACAAATAACCCCTGGCATATCGAGTTCCATCTCCTGCCAGGGACAGCGGATGTTTTACACTTTGCTTCCAGGGATTTCACCATCTCCATGGATATGTTCTACAGAATCCTTGGCTCCTTCTAAGGCTAAAGCTAAGCCTCCTTCACTGTGCGTTTAATTAACTTTTATTTGCTTGACATTTCATTTTTATTATTTTTAAGCAGCCTGAGGTTCCTGGCATTAAAAGCACATGTAAACTAAGCCTACTGATAGACTATCTCCAGAAAGGATTCTTTTTTTTAAGTAATATTTTTCTGGGGGGTGAAAAAAAAAAAAAAAAAAAAAAAAAAAAGGGAAAAGCAGCTGCAAAAATTCTCCTTGATTACCCCATAAAAGCTACAACATGCAAAGCAATAGCAGGAGGGGGAGAAAGCACCTGCTGAGAATAGGCAGGATAATAAATCTGACAGTTTATGCTTCTGTTTTAGCTCCTCCAGGTACTACTAACTGCAGTGACTGAGTGACTGCAGAATATTTATTTTAGTGGAAATAAAACATTTATTTCCTGAGTGTTTCAAAGCCCGATTTTAGCCTTGTTCCCAGAGGCAGCAAAGAGGAAGCAAGGTCTGAACATCTCCTCCGCCTGCTTATTTCCATGCTTCTCCTCCCAAGGCATCTTTCCCTGTTTGGGGCTCGCTTGGCAGGAGACCTCA
>JAVCKT010003247.1:30123-46638 GCA_032273925.1 Rhynchotus rufescens | reverse complement strand
AAACTGCAAAAAAAAAAAAAAAAAAAAACCCAATCCTCTTCTTAGATTAAGCAGACCTGTGTCTTCGCAAAGGCAGTCTAAAAAAAACCACATCTCACCAAGGAGACAGGAGCAATACTTGTGGTCCTCCAAAGTTGATAGGTAGGTCGGCACTAGCCAACCTGTTCCTCTAGCCCTGGCTGCGGGATCAAGCTGGAGTTTGGGAGGGAGTGGTATTCAGAGCACAGGGCTGGCAAAGCTGCACCTTTTCTTTCAGCATAGTCTGATCCAGAGGGGTTTTATGGGGTACCAAAGGTTTGTTGGGCTTGTGTGTGAGCTTTGATGGACAGGGAAAATCCTCAAAGCTCTTCTTGCACAAGTGATTTATGGCAAGTGCAATGAAGGAGTAAGAGTGTGTGTTTGTGTGTGAAGAGGTTTTGATCACCTTGTAAGCATCTTCTAGATGTGAATGTCTACTGATATCCTGATGAAGTGGACTCGTTGGTCAGAATGAAAACCTGGAGAGTCAGCAAACCTTCCATGGAGGTAACTGGGAACTCGCTGTCTGATCTGGTACAAATATATCTTGACCATGGGCAGACTTTTTGTTCAGTAGTCACATCACTACATAAGCAATGAAACATGGATGTGTAAACTTCCTCACTTGCATTAATTATTTAGGCCTCTTCCTTTCTAGATTGAAATGACATAGATGAAGATCTTAAGTATACGGTCCTTCCTGCCATCAGCTGCCTTTCCCAAGTTTTGACTGAATTTCCACTTAATGAATCTAGCTTTGTCATTTAGGGGATGTTCTGGCAATAAGATATGACAAGGTGTGAATTATAGTACAATAATTCATGCCTGGAGCATTGTCAGGCACAAGGCTAAAAGCCGAGTGCTGTCCATGCAACCCGGCGTGAATTATTGCACATAATTCAAGCCTGGAGGAAACAATAAGGAACTAGCCAGAGACTGTCAATATGAAGAAAAAATCAGGTTAAATCAATTAATTTTATTTGGGTTGCTGGATTAAAAAGAAAAATTATGCTCCCCATGATATTCCTTTCTGTCCATACTCATGTTTTCCTTGCAGAGAAGTTAAAAAAAAAAAAAAACAAAAGTCTGCCTGAATGTGAAATGGGAAAGAGGATTGTCCAGGTTTGTCGAGGAGAGACTGATCAGCTGCAGGCAGAGCAGCTGGCAGCTATCTGCTCATTTTTCCCTCTTCTCTTTTAAATATTCAAAACCTGTCATTGGATACGAAAACACTTTGCAAACTTAGCACGAAGTATGAACAGAGATGGCTTCTGCTGCCAGGGAAAGCAGGCAGAGCTCAAAGGAGGGTATGGAGGGCTCCCACTGGAGTGCCCTAAATGAGGTGGGACCTGTTGTAGGTGTGTTGTGAGTTGCAATGATGGGACTCAGCGTCTCGCATGGGCTTCGGAGCAGAAGCTGTGAGGCAGAAGAGCTGTCAGATGGGAGGGAGAGAGCTAAGAGCATTTCTCACGCTTCCTCACAAAGCTGTGGTCCTGGTAAACGGCACTCGATCAATGTTGACTCATCAGGCATCCAGAATAGAGGAGTCGAATAGAATCCGTTGATGGGATGGGCTTCCATGGGCTTCCAATGGGTTTCCATGGGCTTAGTGGCCACTCATCCCTCCTGCTTGTGTGTTCCAAAATCAGCTGTCCATGTCCACATGAGCACAAAAAACGTCCAAAAGATCTAATGCAGACTTCAAAAGTGCAGGTGATACCAGCTATGTTGTGCTGTGCCAGCCCTGGTCTGCTGACAACCACAGCGGGCTCCTGGTGAAACTGAATATTACGATTCATGATTTATTTACCGTATCAGTACAAGGACATTCAAAGAGGCCAAACAGGAAGAGAACTTCTTTCCCAGGATCTATAAAGACATAAAATAAGATGCAATCTCAGCTCCAAAGACTTATCAGTCTAAAAACAACCAATGGGAAATAATAATGAACAGAAAGACAATGGAAATGTTGATTTAAAAGTTAGCTGCATTCAGTAAGATCGATTTTTAAAATCACCAATTTCCATTATACTCCCCAAAATCTGGAATTATCTTAACTGATCAGAAATATTTCAAAAAATCTTTATAATTTGCACATTATAGATGACTCAAGAGGATTCCCTCCGTTATTCGGATGGGAATGTGATTTTCAATTTTTTTGATCATTGCCTACAGAATTCTTGTGCTTCCCTGGCACTGTGCAAGGATAGAGATGGGCCATTTGGAGGGTCATTTGAAAGTAAGAGAAGTTGGCAGGAGATGGGATCAAACAGCCAGGGATGACGGTGACGCAAGAAAAAAAACTCGGGGGTTCATGAGCATACTGAAGCAAGATAGAAAGGGAAATAAAGAAAACAGTTGTAATACGGTATATGGCCAAAAATGAGAGGAAATGAGAAGATGGAGTGGCATGTGCTTGGTGCAATCTTAAAACTAAAATTGTGGGAAGTGATTGGCTCTAGATAAGTACATGCCATCATTTGTCTCATGCCAAGTGGACCTGTCTCTAGGGTGTCAGAAGAAAAGTTATCTTTTTCCATGGGACATTAGCTTGGGAGGTGAATACTGGAGACCTCCAGCAGGCAGTAATAAAACATCAGTGGCATCTCTAAAAATTATATATGATAATTTTCTAACACAAAAGAGATGGCACCTAACGTGGGGTAATTCTATTTTAGATCTTATTATGATGGATAAAGATGAATTGATCACTGAACTAGAAATCGGTGGTTGCCTAGAGACCAGTGATCATGACCTGATTACATTAATTATAGTATAATAAAAGACAGCCCCAGCCAGTAATATATACCTGGTGCTTCTCCCTGGATCTGTGAAGCTGAATAAAAATGCGAGTGAAACTCTCTGAGAAGAAAAACAAATGCATGAGTAAATGACTGAAAAATTGAAAGTTCCTACCAAGAGTTCGCAACCTGGCTAAAAAGTTTTATTTCCATTAAAATTTTAAAAGAGTAGTGTTTGATTTTGAGCTTTACTCTGGGTGAAATGGAAAGCAGTAATTAGAAACAGAAATAACATATATAGGAGAGGAAAAAAAAGATGGAGGAGGGAACTAGTAATCAATTTAATATTTCTGAGTGGTGGAAAATTAATAAGGGAAGCCAAACGCATTAGAGAAATATCTAACTGATGAGTTATAGATAATAAGAAATTTTTACTATCAACAAGAAAGAGAAACCTCATCGCAATGTGTACCCATTACTTGAAAAAGATTACAAAAATGACAAATTTGGATCATAAATTTAACAACAGTGGCACAAAGAAAATCCCAAAATGTCAATGTCACTATTTTGGACAAGAAGCTCGTAGGTTCCTTTAGACACTGGAAGAAGTTTAAATTCAGAGTCTACAATTTTTTTTTGAGGACGCTGAGTCTTGCAAGTTCTATAACTTGCAGATGGCATATTGCCTGAATTCTTTGAAGTCTGGCCTCTTCTGTCCTTTGGTCGTGGTTACGAACCACGCCACGAGATTTTGCCACGCCACTTTTGCCTCACTACTCCTCTGTCATTGCACTTACAGTCTTCAAAAAACATGTCTTTAAAAATCATGGCAAATTGCCCTCTCTTACTTAGTCTAGATTTTATCTAGGGACAGCTGCTGGCTGATGGCCTGCTGTTGCGGAACATTTTGTAAAAGGCAGACAATTATGATTATTTTTAATCTAAAGCCTAGATTATTTGTATAACCACTATTATTAAAATAGCTGAGTCCCTTGCAGTCTCTGCTATATTTATCCTTGCAAGAAACAATGAAGTCGAGAACAGGATTAGTGCAGGTCTGCACTGCAGCTCGCAGGGACAAAATGGGGAGCACGGACACGGGGCTCAGCAGCCTGCTAAGGAGGAGCTGGGGAGAGGCTATCGCCATGCAGGCTCTGCAAGAAGAAAACCATCCCTATGCATCCCCCTGCCCTGTCCTTGATGCCAAAAGATGAGGAACCCATGCTAGGAGAGAAAAATGCACCTGTATTTCCCACCCTCATGCCAGGGGAGCAGAAAGGGCAGGAGCTGGGGAGCTCAGGTCAAAGAACACATTGCCCAAGGAGACGAGGCATGGAGAAGGATTGGTTTGGGTCCCGTTTTGATCTGACAGCTTCGTGCTGGGAACATTTGGAATGAAACCTCCCAGTGCAGACTGGTGGAGGGAAGGTGGAGAGATCACCACAGTGATCGTACGCTTGTCCAGCTGCAAAGCAAGGGAAGCCACTGGGGTTCCCACAGGCTCCCACAATGGGAGCTCCCACCGGGGCTCCCACAGGCAGTTGTAAAACTTCTTTGGATTAAAAATTTCCCGACTAGCTTCTCTACTGTTTGCATTTCTCCAGTATCTAGAGCTCCCCCTTGGGAGCAGGGCTTCCTTGCCAGGTCTTGCACAAATATCAAATAAGACAGTCCCTGTCTCAAAGAGCTTCCTCTCGTCTTAAAACAATAGAAAGTGAAGAAGGAAGAATGACGAGCGCTTTAGGAATCAGTTTTACTTAGCAAAACTTGAAGTTGCTGATTCTTGCTTGGTTACCTGGATAATCCTAAGCAAATCCGAAGTATTTCAAACCAGCTTTCAGTTTCCCTCGCCACCGCTGAAGTTGTTGGCCATGCGAGGCATTGCCACAAGCAACACAAGGCCCAAGAACAGCCCCTGGGAAGCGTCACTGCGGAGGGGAAGCGCAGGGAGGTGGGTGTGGGGACCAGAGCTTCCCCACTACGGCAGGAGCACCGTGTCTGTACGGCAGGGCTCGAAATACCCCCTGGGACTTTTGCAGGTTTCTAAACACCCCTTGTCACTTCAGGAATGGCATTCATGAAGAATGTCATCCTTCTATTCATAATCTAGCCCCTAGAGGGGGCAGGGAGCCGCTCTGTGTCTGCAGAGGTCATCCCGACACCAGCTCCCCCATCGGACCTCAAACTGGGGTGCTTGCCCCGCTCCGGGCTGGGGACCAGGGAGGAGAGCGGCCAGCGAGGCCACTGATCCTTCCGCTGGGAAGGCCTGGACTTCTCTGTAATGTAAAATACAGGTTTCCAGAATGCCAAAAAGGTAATTTAAATGTTAAAACATTTGTGATTGCATAAATTGCAATGTATTATTCCAATTGAATTGTAGTGGGATTAATCTGACCTTAATAGAATAGTACTAATAATTTATATTATTATCTTTAATAATATTAATTCTACTTAATTTTTTTCCATTTACTTTGTTCATTTAAGGGCAGCTCCATAGCGCTCTGGAGCATTTAGCTCTTGGTGTGCGGCAGTCACTTATCATTTGCACAAGTGGGGATTACACTAGGCAATTTTCAGAGAAATAAAGATCATCTTTTAGTGAAAAGAACTTAAAAAAATTATAGTATTAAATGAGTAGATATTAATGTGTCATATTTAGAATATAAAACAACCCATAATCTGTTCTGAAGTCTCTTTCACCTAAACATATACTTTTTCCCTACTAGAGGAATCTTTTATTCTGCCATTTAACTTATTAGGCACTACCATTCTTACTGTTAAAATAAAATTGTTAAGATCGTAATGTCAGGGAAATAAAACCTTGGCAGTATGATAGTGCCTTCTGAGCAGAGCATCTCAGTTTGTTGGTGATGAATTGGAATTGCGCATTTCATTAGAATTTATATCACAAGCCAAGGAATGAAGCATTATTTCATTAAGTATCTTGAAATTTCACCAACCTAATGAAGCTGTCAAAATTCTATTAATAAAGCACTGGAAATATTTATTTGTTTGTTTCTGAGTATGTATTTGCCATTATTTAATGTTGTATTTGCAATTTGCTAATTTATGAGCACAGGCACGAAGTCACAGGAGGAAGAATAGCGCTTGGCTGCTCCTCGGGAGATCACAGAAATGAATGGCCAGAGCTCGGGATGGCAGCAAGGAATTTTGGAACGGCAGTAAGGAATTCCTGGATGTCAGCTCTGCTGAGCAACCTGAGCTCTCATCCTCTCGGAACCGGGACTCACATCCCCTGGACAACCCAGGAGCTTCTCTTTTCTACAGGGAGGATGCGGCTATTTATGGCAGGGGTGAAGACTCCTTCAGAAGTGATTTACTGCTGAAAATCACACTAGTTATCACAGAATCCCAGAATGGCTGAGGTTGGAAGGGACTTCTGGAGACCATCTAGTCCAGCCGCCCTGCTCCAGCAGGGACACCCAGACCGCCGGGCACAGGTAAATACAAATACAGGTAAATAAAAAATTTATCCTCATAGAAAAACTCCAGAAGTGTGGACTGGATGGTCAGACAGTGAGGGGGATTGAGAACTGGCTGGATGGCAGAGCTCAGAGGGTGGAGATAAACAGGGCCAAGTCCATTTGGAGGCCTGTGGCCAGTGGTGTCCCACAGGGTCAGTACTGGACCCAGGGCTGTTCAGCCTGTTCAATGACTTGGATGAGGGCACAGAGGGCACCTGGAGCAAGTCGGCAGACGACACCAAGCTGGATGGAGTGGCCGAGACTCTGGAGGGCTGTGCTGCCATTCAGAGGCACCTGGACAGGCTGGAGAGTTGGGCAAAGAGGACGCTCATGAGGTTCAACAAGGACAGGTGCAGGGTCCTGCACCTGGGGAGGAATAACCCCAGGCACCAGCACAGATCAGGGGTTGACCTGCTGGAGAGCAGCTCCACAGAGAGGGACCCAGGAGTCCTGGTTGACACCAAGCTAACCATGAGGCAGCAGAGCCCTCGTGGCCAAGGAGGCCAATGGGCTCCTGGCTGCATCAGGAGGACGTTGCCAGCAGGTCAGGGAGGGGATCCTGCCCCTCTGCTCAGCTTCAGGGAGGCCAAACCTGGAGCACTGGAGGCAGCTCTGGGCTCCCCAGGACAAGAGGGATGTGGAGCTTCTAGAGAGGGTCCAGCAGAGAGTGGCAAAGATGAGGAAGGAACTGGAGCATCTATCTTATGAGGAAAGATTAAGTGAGCTGGGCCTGTTTAGCCTGGAGAAGAAAATACTGAGAGGGCATCTGATCAATATGTTTAAGTACCTGAGGGGAGGATTTAGGGAGGATGAGGCCAGACTCTTCTCGGTGGTGGCCAGTGAGAGAAGGGGTAATGGGTATAAATTAAAACACACAAAGTTCCATGTCCATGTGAGGAAGAACTTCTTTGCTGTGAGGATGTCAGAGCCCTGGAACAGGGAGCCCTGCCAGGAAGGCTGTGGAGTCTCCTTCTCTGGAGTTCTTCCCAGCCCGCCTGGATGCGACCAGGTGCAGATGCGACCGGGTGCCCCATGCTCTGGGTGTCTCTGCTGGAGCGAAGGGGTTGGACTAGATGGTCCCTGGGGGTCCATTCCAACCTCAACCATTCTGTGATTCTGCGAAACACGCAGGGGCACATCCACGCACGCAGTATCCTGCTGGGAACGCTGCACGTCAGCAGCCAGGTGCAGGGCCACAGACAGCGCCGCTGCAACATGAGCTGCTGCGGGGAAACACACGGTGGCTTGGGATGAACACAGGTGCTCCAGTGGGAATGTGCCGGGTGTGCGGAAGCGGATCCTGCAGGGAGCCCAGCGCATTGCGCTTCCCACCGGGAGCTGCTCCCCTTGCTCCTTGCTAAATTCTGCCCATGTCTGACTTAGCCGATTTCGGTGTCCCATTTCCTTAGTTCGTCCCCATGGGATAGCAAACTTCAGTGGGAGCTAAGCAGTGTTTGTGATTATTATCATTACAGCAATGCTAACTTTCATGGCATGATCTTCATGGAGGCTCCTGGATTTTCAGCCAGTACAATTCGCTCGCATGTAGCTCAAACTCTCCAGCTTGCCCCAGGAGGGTTAGTTGTTTTGACAGAGTTATGAATGAAAATAATCCGTTGTTTTTTGGGTCGGGCTCTCGCTGTCGCATGAGGCATGCCCGGAGCGAGCAGTTTACAGCACCCCAGACGAGTGCTCATAAACCTAATTATACTCTGTCACCCACTCACGCATTTAGCCCATTCTACTTGCTGCAGTAAAAGTATTTAGGAAATTTCTTAATACTTTGACCTCCTGTCCCTATAGTATATATAGGCCCCTATACTACTTACTAGATGTGTTGGAGCAACATAAAGAGACAACTTAGAGTCATTGCAAGGAAAGCTGAAGGACCATCTCTACCATACGTCCATCTGCCTTATGCTGCTCCAGAGTAAGAAGTCCACAGAGTTATTGCTGTGTTAACTCTTGCTTCATTGCAGCCCGGCAGCCCAAGCACTCTGCCCAACGTGGCCCGGGCTTGGGTCTGTGACTGCGCTTTGAGTCACCGCAGGAGCTGGACGCAGGCTTGGAAGAAGGCAAATCTTTAAGGGGAATGTTGGAGAAAAACCTCGCAAACCAGTCATGCCTAATAAACCACGGGTTATGAAGCACAGCGTCATCGGAGACCAGTCATTGTAAAATATATTCTTCAAGTGAAATGTATGTATAGGATTTCAGAGTTTTAATTATATAGGAAGCTTGCAGGGTCTGCATTATTCTCTTAATAAGATCTTGAGGAATAATAAAAAAAAAAAGGTCTGACACAATGCATTAGATTTGCTACAGGATGATTTTTTTAATTAGTTTTAACTAATAAACTAATTAATGATTTTGCAAGTACATACCCAGGACATGTATTCGATATTCAAAAAGTAGATGCTAGGATTTTGTGGCGAATACCCTTTAACAAAGAGATTCTATGCCTGCCTGAAGTGCAAAATCCAACGTAGCCCTAACTATGGTTCCCTAAATAGTGATTTCCATAATTACATAATTAAAGCAGAAAGACTCAATTTAAGGCATGCAAATATTCTTAATATTAATATCTCTGTCATGACACTGTAAAGAGAAGGCAGATGAATCTGATTACGAGCCCAGAAAGCTCCAATTCTTCTACAATACTCAGAGAAGGTTGCATGGTAGGGCAGAACAGAATTAGGATTTCCTGGGAGAACTGCAAGCTTCTTTTAAGGATAACTTTAACTTCCAATTCCTTGCTTTTATAACTGCTTAGCGTGGGGATAACTGCAAGACATTGTAATCTAATTTACTCCAAAAATGATTATACATCTTCCAATACAAGGTCCTTTTCCACTTTACATCGCTCTAGAAATCTCAATAGCGCGTGCTGTTTTTCGGCTAGCACAGAAACTCACCCCTTTCTGTCTGAAGAACGCTTTGGATCCCTTTCTAAGCAAAGAGCTCCCCAAGTGCGGATCACAAACCCGCCTTCTGGGGAAATTCTGGCTAGTCCATTATTAAAATCCCATTTTCTTCACCATTGGAATTTTGACGGACACTTTTCTCCTGCGGGGTACAGTCACACGCTGGGCCACATCTTCAGCCATGCCCCCAACACGTCACCTCCCACGTGTGCGACCAGCGTGGCCTCCATCACCTTCCTCCCCCAGAGACGGGCGGCCAGGCGCTTTCGGCTGCCGCCCCATCCCACGGACCCCCAGGCTGGGATCTGCCAGCCACCCCATGAAGGGAGGATGGACTTGTGTGCTCAAACGTGCATCATAGTTTGGAAGCAGAAGGAAGCTCCACGGTGGAGCCATCAATCTCTTGCTGTCAGCAGAACCACCATGCACACTCATTAAAGAGGTGGTAAGAAGTACCCCATGTATTGCAACTTTATTTCTTTTTTCAGTTTGCTATGAAAATTGTGGTGTTTATACAGACCTAATGCTATTAAAGCCAAGGTTAATTTTTAATATACGTAATATAGGTACTTACATGCGTATGCATGTTCACATCTCCCTTCATTGGCTCCTAAAGTCTAGGCACTTCTCAGGATGTGCCCAGCTCCTTCAGAGAATCACACAGAGCGGGGTGAGCAAAGCATTGCATGCTTCAAAAGCACCACGTAACCCAAAGCTTCATGTGCATCCAAATCACACGGCCAATTCAGCAGCCAGGAAGCAGCTGGACTCTCCTGAAGTTGGGGTTGATCATCAGCACCCTTGCAAAGATCGCTGCAGAGTCCACAACCCGGGCACTGTGACATCTGTGCTGCCAGCTCTGATCTGGTGCTTTCTAGGGGGTCTCGTGCCAGCTGCCATCCTGTTCTGCTTGCAAGGCAAAACTAGCTCCTACGCCAGCAGTGCAGGTACCCAGAGCTACAGTGCAGTCCCTGGGAGCAGACACGTAGCCCAAAACGTGTCAGTGAAACACACTGGGTTTTGCTTGCAGGGCTAGAGCACATCCTGCACAGAGCACTGCATGCACTGCATGCACTGCATGGTTTGCACCAGTGCTTCGCATGGACACGCTGCACGGCTGCAGACGGACACACCGGCCACGACCACATACACTGCAGTGTGGGAGCTGGGTCTCATGCAGCAAGGGAGAGGACAAGGAGAGAAGGTTGTGAGCAGCGCCGTGCTGGCGACGAGAAATACAATCTAATGCTTCGTGTTATGTAACTATTTGGCAAGCAGTTCTGATGAGTTTCAGTGTCTCAGAGTGAACTAAATAGTAGTCACTATTTACTACTATTTACTAGTAAGGGTCAGGAAGAGTGAGGCAGTGTTTGTTTTTTTTTTTTTTTTTTTTTTTTTTTTTTGCTGGCCTCACAATTATCTTTGCAGATATGGGCGGTTTATAAATAGCCATTGTGCCATTTCCTGTGGTTTACCTACTCTCCCTTATTTATGGCAGCAACTAGAAATACTCAGCATCCTAGCGCGTCGCATGCGACCGCTCAGGGCTCGACTGCAGCATTTCAGTCGCAGAGTTCAAACTTTGCAGCAGGCACCGATAAGGAAAGAGATTCCACGCTTCCTGCCAGGACAAGCTTTGGTGCTGGTGCATGAGCACTGGGGTAGGGCTAAGGGGACCAGGAGCTCTCGAGGTGTTTCTTGAACAGAAGAACTCTGCTATCATTAATTTACTGCTCCAGACTATCGTATCAGTGTTCCAGGAAGAGGATCCTGGTTGGAAACAGCACAACTGTCTAATGCAGAAGCCTGCTCGGTTAACTGTGCTGTGCCTCCAAGTTAAGCATCAGAGCCACACTTAGAATCATAGAATCATAGAATGCTTAAGGTTGGAAGGGACCTCTAGAGATCATCTAGTCCAACCCCCTGCACTCGCAGGGTCACCTAGGGCACCTGGCACTGCATCCAAGCGCGTTTTAAAGATCTCCAGAGAAGGAGACTCCACAACCTCCCTGGGCAGCCTGTTCCAGGGCTCCGTCACCCTCATTGTTAAGAAATTTTTTCTTAAGTTCCTGTGGAACTTCTGCAAAACGGAGCTCCTCGTGTGCCATAATGGGCTTCAAGAGACTGAACAATCCCTCCTTCGAGCCCTCTCCGCTTTCTAACCTGGCTGACACAATAACCCAGGAAGTCTACACTGCCATACACCAACTCCCAGGGTGCTCCATCATCTTTTGATAGATGTTGTGAGGACCGCAACAGTCATACAGGAGAGAAACTGCTTATGCTGCCTGTCTTAAAAAGAAAAAAAAAAAAAGGCTAGAATACGTGCAAATACAATATGGTGAAGGAATGTCAAGCTTGCAGAACCAGCCCTCTTATGCATATTATGGCAATTTTTAATCCTATCATCACATCTGTTTATGATACCCAGGACTCCTCTGGTACAAAGGAAGAACCAGACTCAGTAAATGAGGATTGCAGTGAGAATTGGTCTTTAACTTGGTCATTTGATTTGCAGCCCCAGGCTCCACTTACAGACCACATCCATGTTTGCAATGAGTGCAAACGAGGAGGAGGGGCATTGTCATCACCCCGTTTTATAGATAGGAATAGAGAGCAAAGACAGCAAGTTATCAGTGACAGGGCTATGCTGATGGCATGCTGAGGTGCCAGTGCAGCTCAAGGCTTCCAGGCTGGGTATGCGAAGGTGGTGCTGAGCACCCGCTGTGCCCACTGACGGCAGCCACGGCCGCGTGACGGCCACATCTCGACAGCTTTGGAATCAAGTCCTTGGTCAGGCGCAGAAAAGGCAGAAAAATACATGTACCTGCAAAGCCCACAGCCTACATCACTCCTTGGCATGGGGCAGCAGCTGGGACAGTGCAGAACCCTGCTGAGTAACTTTAGCATTAAAATGCCTGTGGGACGTTATACTTGGCATTATAGAAATGCTTCCTTCCTTCCTCCTTCCCTCCCTCCCCCCTTCCCTTACTTCCTCCATCCCCACCAAGTTTGTATTGAAGTATGGTGGGGATATTCCCTCCATTGGAATGTGCCTATCAGTTGTTGTCACCCAAATAATGCTTAAAGGCACCTCAGAAGGGACAATATGGCTTTTTAGTTTCCAGTCTCCTTTTGAGGAATATAGACAGACCTTTTGAGGAATATAGACAAACTGTCACAAGTTAAGAGGTACAAGCCCACCAAATCCTCCCAGAATGATAGGCAGGCACTGCTTAAGTGTTTATCCATAACATGCAGGAGAAAAGGCTCCCTTATTAGGAAGGACTTCAGCCTGAGTAACATGATGGTGATTTCATGTTGCCAGTATTAAAACATTAAAATGTCCTTGGAATTTCTTAGACTTAATCAATAGAAATTTCCTAACTCAAAATGTTCTCTCCAACTTTAGAAATTCTGTATTAGACCTTATCTTGACAGGCAAAAATTGGCTGTTCTTTAGGCGGAGGTAATCACAGGCTGATTATATTTGTTTTGTACAAACAGAATACATTCCAAATTCAGCAACACAAACACCTGCTGATTCGGAAGGGACAGTTTCACAAGGCCAAAAACAATCATGAGCCAAATCACCTGAGAGGAGGATTTTGAACAGAAAAGTCTGAGCGAGAGCTTGGGACTCTCAAAGGGCTGTTCATGCAGTGGCCCCAGCCCCCAAGTTGGCCATCATAATCTAACAGCAAGGTGGGAAAGAATAGATAAAAAGCACGAGATGACTTGGATGGTGCTTCCACCATCCTTCTGTAGCAACAATTAAAGTAATTGGGAGCAGGTTTAGGAAAGAGAGCTGAAAGAGCTGAAAAAGCTGTGATTTTCTTACAGCTGAGAAAAGAAAGCCCCAAAGAGAAGGAGAAGGGATAATCTGCCCACGTGGTTAATGAAAATATGACAATGGGAGACTCTTTAGCAGCCAATGTTATAATGGGACCAAAGTAGGTTTAGGTGAGTCACAGCTTGGGTTTTTAGCAGCAAAGGTGATTAATGGTTGGCCAACACCAAGAGTTGTGATGGATTCTCCATTGCTGAAGACATTTAAATCGAGGACACAGTTTAAAGTTACATCTGAGCAGCCTTATTAAAAAGCTGCTGTGCAGTAACGCATTTTACACCGTCCTGCTCAAGAGAGACCACATCCTTCACCCAGCCTCTCGTAGAGCAGGAGGCTGGATTATGCTGGGCTTTAATTTTACAAACTTTGGTCGGCCGTGACGTGGGATCTGTTATATCAATTGAAACTCCCAATGCTTTTTTCCCTCCCTCTTTGAAGATATTGCCAAAGCTCTGCTAGCCCGTTTGCGAGGACGAGCACAGCCTGCGCAGCAGGCCTGGTTTCTTTGTCAAGGTAAAAGGAGCAGAGAAGTAAAGATTCATCTCCCTATAAAAGTGTGCTCAGGAGGAGGTGTTAAAAATGACTGGTTTGGCCATCAGACAAAATGTTATTTACACCTTTTGTGTGTGCCGGTACAGGCAGCGTTTGGGGATGAAGCAGAAACGTCAGCACACAACTCTCTCGTTTCTCCCACGTTTAAAAGGGCTGGTGTTCCTTGTGCTCCCCAGGCAAGGACAGACGGGGAAGATCTGTGGAGATGCAGGGACGATTTAGTCCCCTACACCAGCCGGAACTGGAATGAGGGCAGTGAAGTGGCTGCCCAGAAAGCCACGGAGGCCTCCTTCGTGTGGAGAACTGCTGTGGGGCAATGAAGCCTTCTGCTCCAAGGGAGCCTGCAGTTCCTCATAAAGATCCCCAGTCTCCAAGCGGCCTCCAAAGAGGTATATATTGTTCTTACACCTGAGCTCAAATTCTTGTGTCCTTCTTGCTTCTTTGTGTGCTTTTTTGCCCCTAAAAACTTTTCGCTTTCTGTAGCTCCCCAGAGGAGGCAGCCTCAAAGGCAGAGGAACTGCACTTGTGCAAATCAGCATTCCTAAACATCACCACCTTTCTCCTCTAGCCAATTCCTCGTTTCGTAGACATAATGTTTGCCTTCATATTCTGTAAACTTTGCATCAAAATTGTATTTTTTCCCAAACCTTCCTCAGACTTTTTTATTACACTTAGTTATACTCCCTATTTTGTTTTATTCCCGTCCACAGGGGAGATAGCACTGGATTCCTTTCTGTTCTCCTTCACATGCCAGATGCTGGAAGAGAGCGCCTTACAAGTGCATTTTGCATCTTGACTTTTTTTACAGCATTTCTAAGCTCATTTTAAAAATGTCTTTCCTTGTCTAACTTTTCTACCAATTCCCTTGCCCCTTTGTTTGTATCTAGCTCTGTAATCGCATTATCTGATTGTACAGCACTTTGGAATTAAATCTGCATCAAAGATATTAAGAAAAATAAATTTGTATTTTACAGTATCATTCAAGCAATCTTTAATCTACGTAACAGGAATAAAATCAGTGTTAGAGCAAATTTTAGCTTTGTGCTACTCCTGAGGGTTAGCAGGGTTTCACGGTCTGGGGCAGCCAAATCTGCGAGTTCAGATTATTTTATTAATACCATTAACAATGATTTTTGGCGTTGCTTCAAAAGTGACAGAAAAAAAAAAAAAAAAGACAGGTATCCACAAGATATAATTATGCTTATGGTCAATGTGTGCTTTCCAGGGAATTTTGTTGAGCAGAAGAGCAGATTTCACCAGAAGAGCACCATGAGCGCGCATCCTCCTGACAGCTCCCGCCAGGAGCTCGGCAGCAGCGGGCGATGACGACAGCCAAGCCCCACAACGTGGCATGGAGACTTTCCCCGGCTTTATGTTATCAGCAGAAGCCCTTGATAGGAACACCTGGGCCATGGCAGCAGCTCAGCAAGAGCACGTGAAAAACCAGTGGCTTCCACCCGAGGAGAGCAGGTGCCAGGACACTCTGAGGTGTCCTCCCAAGCCCCGGTGCTGCCGCTCAGCTCTGCTGGGTCACCCTGGAAGATGGTGGAGAGGCTGCAGAGCTGCCTGCTTCTCCTCCCTGCCTCCTCCGGAGCCTTGGGGAGATCCTGCCCTTGCTTAAGTTAAAAGGAGACCTGTTGCTGGAGCTTGATAAGCCTTTGGTAATGGGATGGAGAGGGAGAGCTGGAGCGAGCTCGAGGAGGGAGGAAGCAGATAGAGAGGCAGTACTGCAGTTGGGCTGGCTGAGATGGAGTTTCATGGGGCAAGGAGGGGGGATGAGGCACAACGAGAACTGTTCAGAAGAGTTGGAGAGGCTGTGGATGATGGTCCAGGAAGGGGGAACATGAGAGGGGTTGCCTGGGACAACGAGAGAATGGAGAAGGACAAGAAAGGACCTGGGAGCTCCTCAGAGGAGAGCGTGGGGCTGAGGCTGGAGGGAAGCAGACGCACAGAATGCCCCAACGACACCCCGGGCAGGCAGCGTGGCCAGCGCTGAGGGGAGGCTGCGTAGGCAGGCGCAGAACGAAGGGCAAGAGGCACAAATAGTCACGGGTTGTCCCCGCAGGGCAGACGGGGGCTCCGGCACCGCGCAGCGTTTCCTTCAGGTTAGAACAGTCTTCCACAAAACACGAGCGGACCCCGAAGAGGTTTGGGATAAAGCGACAGTGCCCGCTTTGAACGAAGGAAAGGTGTGTGGGGAAGGGCAGGAAAGGCAGCGGTGGTGCCAAGAGCGGGGGCGAGGAGAGGCCGTGGGCCCCAGCCACAGTCCTGCCCTGCCGGCACGCGGCCCCTGCCCGGGTGCCTCCGGCAGGCCCAGGAAGCGCTGGCCGCGCTCGTCGCCGCAGCCTTCCCTTCAAGGAGGCTCTGTGGGACCCGACCTGCTCTTCTGCAGCCTGGGCTCTGAGCCCTGCCTAGACCTGCTGTGTTTCTGTCACCTCCTCCCCGCAGCAGCACTTGGACGCGTGGAGGGCACGTGCAAAGCCTGGCCTAGGCGCGTGGTGGGACGCTGCCCATGCGGCCCTGCTGGGTTCCCTCTTGAATAGGGGGTCCAGGGGCCACTGTGCTTGCCTGGGGAAGCACCACGGGCGCCAGGACCGCGGCCAGGCCAGGGCTGCCATGGGCTGTGGTCCTGGCACAGGCTGCCGCCATCCTCTGCGCTGGGAGGGAACCCCAGTGCTTGGCCCTCGTTCATCGCACACGCGCTGCCGAAGAGGAGCCAAAGGCGGGCGGGCGCGGGCCGTCCAACAGCGGGGAGGTGCCGCGGGGCGCCGGGCGCTCCGCTCCGGGGTCTGCAGGGCACCACAGCCTGCACATGTGGGACGAGGGGACGCAGCCCTCGCCAGGCTCTGCCCGGGGGAAGGACGCCAGGCTGGGCGCCCTGCGCGGCCCCGCGCGGCCGAAGCCAACAAGGGCTTTTCCCCCCCAAAATGAAGAGCGGCCCCCGC
>JAVCKT010003247.1:0-30023 GCA_032273925.1 Rhynchotus rufescens | reverse complement strand
TTTTTTCATTTTTTTTTTCCTTTTTTTTCCTTTTTTTTTTTTTTTTTTTTTTTTGAAGCAGAGCCCTGTTAACATGTAAATGAAAATTAAGCCTGAATTTGAATGAATTCAGGCCCTGCCTCCGCGTCCTCTGGGAGGAGAGCGGAGAGCCGGGAAGCGGCCGGGGGGCTGGGGCGAATTCAAGTTTGAGGTGGGCACCGAGGGATTAGGGGCAGGAAAAGGATGAGTTTGGGAAACTGGGGGAATTGCTGCTAGGGAGCAATTAGGAAGCGGAGTCGTCGTAATTTCGAACTTGTTGGGCATGCCGTGCCCAGGCTGCCTTTGCTGCAGTGCTCCAAAGTTATTTGTTTCAAATGAGGAGTTTTTCATGAAAATTAGACCATATAAAATTTGTTTTTGGACACACCCTTTTTTTTTTTTTTTTTTTTTTTTCTTTTGGTGATTTTTCGATTTCATGCAAAACTGCCCTTAAACAATAAGGTTCAAAATGCAGTCCAGGAAAACATGAGGACAGGCAAAACTGAGAGTCGGATGTCAGTTTTATTTTTGAATTTCTTGGCTTTTCTGATGGTTTCTCCTGGCATAATTAGAACATTGTTTCCAGGGTTTAATTTCCTACTTCTTTTGTAAAGAAAACAAAAATTTCCATAGTAAGTTTTTTTCTTCCTTTTTAATTTTTTTTTTTAAATACACACTGTAGCAATTCTACATGCTGTGAATCATAGAAATCTAGTATTTGCACAGGTTTGTTATAAGGTCCGCCATGATAATGTGAATGTGCATAATTAACAATATTGTGAAAAATTAATTGCAGATTTAGTAATTTTGATTTTTTTTTTTTAAGAGTAAAACTCAAGTGCCTTTCAAAGACTGTATCAAGCTATTTCTCATAATTTCAAAATCCTTTTTCTCCTTGACTCTTCTACAAAGACTTGCTGGAGTTTGAGATCAAAATCTTTTTTTTTTTTTTTCCCTTTTTTTTCGTAGTTAATATTTTTTATGCTGCTCTGCTCACATTATTGTGCTGTTAAGGGGGTGCCGGGGAGCCGGGGACTGCGCACACGCTGGTTTGTTATTGTAGGGTTGCCCTTGAATCCTGGGGTCTTGGTATTGATCTTTTAAAAATAAATAACAAAAGAGCACTGAAACATTCATTGTTTCAATAAAAAAAAAAAAACGCAATATAAGAGAAATACTTGGCCTTTCCACCCAGAAGTGGGGGAGGGAGAGGAAGGGAAAGATTAGGTCAACATTGAGTTTTACCAACCTTGACACAGTCTCCTCTCTAAAATGGGGACAAAATATCAAGATGGCTGGCTCCACAGCTGCTGCTTGGTGGTGGTGGTTTTTTTTTTATTTTTTTTTTTTTTTTTTTTGAAAAAGACATTTTTAAATTTTGAACTTGAAAGAGTTTCTTTAACTGTGGGTAACTCGCACTTAAGCACCTGAAATCCATCCATTTAAGAAAAATTAAATTTCAATCTGGAATGAATTTTCAAATCTGAATCTCAAACCCCTTAAAAGTTTTTTCATTTTTTTTTATTTTCCTCTCCTGTTTTGATTTAATTTCACTGTAAGCTGATACATACTTGAAATTAGAAGTTGCTGATAAATTTGAGGATCGGGATCTGTTTTCTTGCCCTGCCCGCATTTATTTGCTTTACATTTTGAGTTGCTGGAGTGGGGGCGAGGGGGGGCCAAAGGAAAAATTTGCAAATCAGGATAACTCTTGGGTGGAGGACAAAATACCCTGAAATGTCAACTTAATATTTATATTTCTGCATTTATTCCCTCCTCCCCCCAAGGACCCACCCTCTTCCTGAATCTCTTTTTTTAGCAAATAATGAACTAAGGGCTACGGTTACAGACTCAATAGTGCAGCAGATAGAGCAGAGTGGCACATATGGGTAAAAATTATACACAATGCTTTAAATTGGATTAAACAATCCCGGCGGATTTTTTATTCATGGTTTCAGCCAGGAGGCTTGGTGCCTGGTCCATATTCTTATTCTCCACGAATTCCCTTCCTTGAACTGCACCCCAGAACTTTAACTTACTCTATGATTATACCAAAATAAACTGTTTAAGTGTATTTTTTTAAGGATTTGTACTTTTTTTTCTCTCTCTCTCTCTCCCGAACAGAGCTCTTTTGAGGCTGCCTTTTCCTTTCTTGCCTCGCTCCTCTGCCCACCCCACGTCCCTACCCTGCAGTCTGGGTGGGGAGGAAGGTTGGTGGGAGACCCCAGCGTGGGTGGCGGGTGGAAAATCCATGGGCACCGCACGTTGTACGTAAATAACGCCACGTATTCAGTTCCAGTGCGCAACTAGAACCTGTTGTGGCGTTTTATTTGTCCGGTTACTCGTGTTCCCGGCCTCCCGGCTCCGTGTAGGACACGTTCCCTGCCCCACGGCTGCCATTGCGTGTGGTGAAAAGCTCTGGTTGAGGTTGTAGCGGATTCGAAGCCTAACCCTGCTGCGCGCGAGCGTCCTTCTCCAAGGAACCTTGCAATGGAGATTGTTTTTTTGGAATTTTTCATTGCAGTCTTGCTTCCAGAGGGATTTTTTTTTCTGGAAAGTTGATCAATAGTTATCATTTTAAAAAAATTACTGTTTGGCAGAATTGGAAAGGGGGTGGGCGAAGGGAAGAAAGCCTCGTAAGCTGATATCAACGTTCTTCCTCATGACAGAACTGGGAGGTATTTTTAAAAAAGAAGCGTTTCGAGTACCCACTCCTCAGCGAGGCAGGAAAATAGACATAATATTATTAAAGCAGTAGATAATATTTACACAAGTGCAGTGTAAAATGTTATGATCCTATTCACATAGCTCTAGAATAATTTCAGGACACGCGGTTGCCGTAACGCGTGCCAGGAATTGTGCGGCTCCGCGGGCGCAGCCACGTGGCCCCGGCGGTGCCCGGTGAAGCTTTTGGTTATGCAAGTGTGGCAGGGCAATCAGCTCTGAAGAAAAGGTCCCTATTTCTTTTCGGTCGGTGTTCCCATGTTTTGGGCCGGCGTGCAGCTCCTGCTGGTAGCGCGCAGCTCTGCGGCAGCGCGGCCTCAACGAGCAGACGCTGCACCGGCCTCTGCGGCGATTCCGCCTCGGCCCCACGCGCAAAATGATCTGCCAGCTGCCCTGGGGGCTTTTGGGGAGAAAACACCTCAAAATAGAAAGCGAGTCCCACAGTCGTCGCCCTGAGGGAGACGTCTGCGGGAATCCAGCCCTGGTTGTAGATGGTGTGGCCAGTAATGACGGAAGAGCGGAGAGCCCGACGGGAGCGGAGCGGAGGGCCCGGGGCCCGGAGCAGAGCACGGCCGTGGGTCCAGCCCCCTGCCCTGCCAAGGACCCTCACAGCACGTTGCTGTGGGGTATCGTTGGCTCCTCGTGCCTAAATCATGGAGACGTTAAATCTACAGTGTGACGTCTTGCAGCTTCACATCATTTATGCCGTGGAAGGAGTTGGGCAGGGCAGCGTTCTATGGGGAAGAAGTTTCAAATTTTTAAAAGTCTTTTATGGATTAATTGCTAGTCTTCTGCCTCGGTTTTGCTTTTGTTTGGTTTCTTGAATGTCTCTTGATTGTTTTGTACTATGCGATGCCAATTTAGTGGTTAACTAGTATGCAAACTACATCTGGACGTGTTGACTTTGCATTAACAATCATTGATTTGTCTGGGGCAAGGGAATAGCACTGAATGATGCTGTTTACCATGTACAGTGTATGAAAAATAACCGTTTGCAGAGCGTCTTTGATCAGGGGCCCGCGGCTCTGGTGCCGCTTGTCGCGGTGGCTCTGCCTCATAGGCTGTCGCGTGGGAGCTGGGCATCTGAGGCAGGGAGCAGGGAGAGGGGGACACGGGGACAGGGGGACACGGGAAAGCGGTGGCCCCTGTTGAAATGGCAGGGGTTGACCCCCTGTGTCCCACGTGGGGAAGGCAGGACTTGGGACTGACTGCCTGGGACGGCAGCTCTTCCAGAAAGCAGCAATGAAACCGTAGCAGAACGGGAGTGGAAAGGGGAGTGTTTAGATCTGTGTGTATATATTATATGCATACACCCATATGTAAAAATATATTTTAAGATGTACTTAAATATGTAGTTTGTATATATAAAAGGTATGTATGACATGTATGTGTGTACGCACACAGAATCACAGAGTGGTTGAGGTTGGAAGGGGCCTCTAGAGATCATCCAGTCCAAGCCCCAGCTCCAGCAGGGACACCCAGAGCACAGGGTACCTGGTCGCATACAGGCGGGTTTGGAAGATCTGCAGAGCAGGAGACTCCACAGCCTCCCCGGGCACTCTGTTCCAGGGCTCAGGCACCCTCACAGTCAAGAAGTTCTTCCTCACATGGAGATGGAACTGCCTGGGTTTGAGCTTGTGCCCATTGCCCCTACACATGCATGTACACATAAATCTGTTAAATATTTGGACAATGGAACTGTTCAGCCAAGGAACGTTTAATTAGGAGGATGTGAAATAATCATAAACAGCAGATTGACCTGATGGGGCGCTTTTGCGGCAGTTGATTTTCTGAAAGGTTGTGGCTCAAGGAGTGTGGATGGAAGCAGGAGAGTTTGGTGCTTCCCATGTCCACATCGCACTGGAGGCCCCTGAGACCTCCTCGTAGCTCTTGTGCGTTGGGGTGAGTTCTGTGGTGTCCAAGACCTTTCGGCGTGTGCCGGCTTTGGACGTGTGGTAAAGGGGCCCTTGAAGGTTGTGGAGGGAAGGGCTGGGGACCCTGCCTTTCAGGAGTGGATCCTTTCCTGGGACGTGTGCTGGAGATGCCGGTGGCTGCTGCGTTGCTGTGTGAGCCTTGCTCCTTGCATAGGCTCCAGGTTAGCAAAGCCAGCGTGGCTCCGTCCGCGGCTGTCGTTGAGTGTTTGCCCCCAGCTGCCCTGCCAGTCTGGGTTTAGGTGCCTGTGTCCTGCGGAGCGCTGTCGATGCCACCTGTGGTGTGCAGGGCAGCTCCTGGTCGCTCCCCGGTGAGGCCGGCGCTGCAGCCCTGGCCTTGCCCGCGCGTGAGTTTCCCTGGACTCTGACCTGTTTGGATCGGGTAGGAAACGGCGGATATGGCTAATTTGCGATGTGCCTATTAGACACTGGCAATATAGGGCAATATTGAAAGTATAAATTCACTTGAAGGCACAAGGTGAACTATATGAGCTCTTTTTTTTTTTTTATTATTTGCCTGGCTGTTGTTTCCAAAGTGGGCACTATAGGACAGACCAGGAAAAGGAATTTAAGGGGAAAGTGCTTCTTGCATAGGCTTTGAGTGGGAAACATTAAGTTGCTTATTTAGAGCCGTGTGTTTTGGGGGAGCGTGCTGCAGTGAGAGGACAAGCTGTTGTAGAAAGGCAAACTGTGGGTACTAACAGATTTTTATATCCCAACTTAAACAATTTCTGCAAAAGACTTTTTCTGCTCTGCATCTGTTAGTGCATTGACACTTCGCTTGGGTTCGTTACCGCTCTAGCTGCTCCCATGGGCTCCAGCTTCTTCTCCTGGGCCCAGCTGTTGTGGGTGAGTGTAGCCTCGGCACAGAGGGCACAAGTGGGGAGTTGTGTTGCTTTTCTGCTTGCTTTTTAACCCAGGAGAGGCAAACCTGGGGCTGTGGCTGCACACCGCGCTCCGGGTGTCTGCCGCCTCCGGTTCAGGCTCCGCACGGAACAGGGCAGCGCTGCCGTCACCGGACACTGGCCTCGGCGGGCGGTGCTGGAGCCACTGCGGGGCCGGCAGGGCCACCCGGCCTTGGCGGAGCCCCGGGGCTGCCCTGCTGGCCTTGCCGCGGGGCCCCTTGGCACCGGCACTACCCTGTGACCCGGCATGAGCAAGAGCCCCTCGCGGAGACATTGTGTGTTGGGAAAAGAACAGGCCAGTGTCGCTATGGTTCTGCTGGGGCGGCTCAGTCAAGGGTATCTCTTAGGTCTTGTTTCTCTACCCTACGCAGCCAAAGCACCACGTTAATGTGTGCCTTGGAAGGCTTGGCTGGTGCAGCATCCTTGCAAAAGATGTGATGATGTAGGCAAGGCCTTCCTCGCTTGTGACACTCGGTACTTGTGTTTGTGACACATCTGTATGTGGCTGGCAGAAGGTGCCAGATGGAGCGGTAGCTGGAGGAGCGGGGCCAGGAGGTTGTGTGCCCTGCTAAGGGGCTCGCAGAGCGGGGCAGCAAACGGGGGCGGCAGCTGCCCAAGCCATCGAGAAGAAAGGATGTGGATGAAGGATCAATAAGTGTCCGTGTTCATGCACACAGACACGTCTGAGAGAGCGGGTGTGTCATTGGCAGGTAAAGATGTCCAATGTGCCCGGGACACCGCGCAGACCTTCAGGTGAGCGCGTGCGCACCATGCGTTGCCTTAGAAAAGCCGGGGTGTCACGCAGGGCTTCCCGTCTCGGTACCTGCTGGAGCTGCACGGGAACGCGCGCGGTTCGCCAGGGCTTGCCGAGCTGCTGGTCGAGCAGGTGTGCGGGGCAGGAGCAGTGACGGGCGACTGGTCGCCATCCCCGCTGCTTCCCAGCAGCACCATTGCACTTTCAGGCAGGGTTTCGGTGCTTGGGAATTCCTAATACTAGATACATTTGGCCTGGGAGTAATTTTTTTAAAAAAGTTCTTTTTCTTTCATTATGTGGGTGTAGGTATCTTTCCCTACCTCAAAATAGCAGCAGAAATAAGCTTTGCAAAGAGCTTTAAGTAAACTCGCATTTGAGGCCTGTCGCTTAGGTTCTGTTTGCCGTATGTTGAGAACAGTTTTAGTGTAAGTGTTTAATTAGTTTCCCTGTATTTTTAGAAGTATTAAACCTCAGTTTTCTAAACTTTGCAACCAAAATCAACAGCGCTGCTGGTGCCAGAGAGCCAGAAGGGGAAACTGAAATAAAAGCAGACGTGGAAGGCGCTGGCTGCGCTGGCAGCGCCGTGCGTCGCTGTCCTGGCTCCTGCTCCGGGATACTCCACGGAGTGTCCGCACATCCACGCAGGTGCCCCTGGCGCGGGCAGGCCGGCGCGCAGGCCCCCGAGGGGCGCTCATCGGATCGAAGCTTCAGTTAAACTGTCCCGTTAGTGGTTGTCTACAGGAGCGGGGAATGGATCCGGCAGCAGCCGCCCTCTTGGTTAGCAGGCGGGTTTGTAGGGTTTCTTACATGAGAAGCCTGTGGGCTGTTTAGTGTAGCTAGAAAGCAGAGCTGACGGGATTCCAGAGCGTGCCGGCCGCCTCGCTGCATCTGCAGCTGCATGACCAGGAGCTCTTACTGATTTCTGGCTGTAAATCAGTAATTGGAGTGCTGATGCTCTTTTATATGTTGGTGGCTTTTACCAGCATTTCGGGTATTTGTAATTTGGAGGGGAGGGAGGTGGATGGTAAGCACGTGGGATGCTGCTTCTCTGAAAACGAATACGTTTCTGGATTTCCGTGCGTACTTTGGAAAGCCGCGCTGGGCCGCGCGACCGGGCCTCGGTCCGCAGCAGCGCTGAGGGTGGCGGCGGCCGCGTGGCCTCCTCTTCCCTGGGGTGACACCGTCAGCGGGAGCCCGTGTGCCGGGGAGCGCGGCCGGCGCCGCGGGAAGGGCGCGGGCTGCAGGGCGCCGCGGCCGCAGCGACGGCGCCGATCGCCGCCGGCACCGCGGCGGGGCCGCAGGGCTCCCCGTGAACTTTGCCAACGGAGACATTAATAACTGAAGGCGACGCAGCCTCTGACGGGCTGTATTTTGACTCCTGGTTGTGTTTAGACTGTTCCAGAGCATGTGGCTTCACTTATCTGTTTAGAGTTAGTCCTACCAAGCATACTACATATTAACTCCAAGGGAGGGATATTTTTACCATCTTATCTGCCTTTATTTTAAAGGGCTATAAATTGAGCTGCTGGGCGCTAGCAGCGGCTAGAAGGCACCAAAAGAAGAAAGGCGAGATGATCTCTCGATTATTTCAAAACACCTATTCCCCTGGCCAGCATGTCTCTGTATCCAAATACACTGCAGTAGGTAAAGGCAAAACACATCAGGGTGCGTTTCGGGGACGTCGTGTGCGTGTGCTCTGAGCACCGCGGTACCGCGTCTGCCGCCAGACGACGAGGCGCGAGCCCGCAGCAATGGACTGTGGCACGTGGGAATAACGTGGCCCTTCGTAGATAAGGAAAAACACCCCAAAATCGAGGAAAAGGAGGCCCTTTTCCTAACATCAGGCTCCGTTTGCTTCCCGCTGCTGACGAGCTTGGGCTTCCCTCGTTGCGCACAGGATTCTCTGGCCTTCCCCATCCACCAGAAACAATGTTTGTGATTGTCGTTTGTTATGTGGAATTTAAAATGTACCATATGAAATGTTCCTGTCTACCTCGAGCAGACATATGTCTACGTTTTACAAATTAACCTAATTAAATATATATGTAGAAATTTATGATATTCGGCTTCCAGCATAAAATATGCGACTAGCATCCGTGGAGCCAGGAAGGAATTTTCCATTTGTATCTTGCCTTTTTTTTTCCTGAGATGTTTTTCCTGTTGTTTGCTTGTTTGGGGTTTTTTCTTCACTGGTGAGTCCTTGTTCTGCTGAGGAATTCGCTTCGGTTCCTGCCCCTGCCGGGGTTTCTGCTTGGGGTTAAATTTCCCTCCAAGTCGCTTTGCTTGAAGTCAGTAAAAGGGCACCCAGTTCCTGCGCTTGAGCCTCTACCTAGGCAGGACAGGAGGATTTAGTTTTGTTGAGAGAGTATTATCACGAGTAAAATAGCTTTCTGGAGGAAAAATGGCACTCGAATATTTACATTTCTCAAGGCTCTTCCTTCCTTTCACCCAAAAATAGAAGAAAAAAAAAAAGAAGTTATCTGTCTCCTCTGAATTTATGTAATTTTCAAGTGTTAGGCAGTTCTTGTTTCCAAAACACACAGTCCTCTTACCTTAACTCTCTCTATGGAAAGAGCAACATTATGTAATAAATACAGGGAATATATTCCATTAATGTATGCTTTCATTTGTAACCCTTCTGGCATCAGCAGCAATACATTTTAGTGACCGTTCTGCCAAAGTGTGTGGGCTTCTTGTTTTTTTTTTTTCTTTTTGCTTTTGAACATTGATCACATTATAATAGTTTTTGTATAAATGTTTCATCTATTTTGCATATCAATAGTTGAAACCCATTTTATTCGCAGAAAGCCTTTCTTCCTCCCCACGAAGGTCCACGGCGTTAGGAGAAGGGGCTCTTTTCTTAGCAAAACCAACGAAGTAAATGATGTTCCCAGCTCAGCTATTTTAATGATCCCACAAACCAAAAAAAGCCGTAGGAAATTTTTCAAAAGCAAACTGCAAAAACATTTTTTTTGGGACACTCTAACTTTTAAACTTTGTTTTTTTTTTTTGCCTCAAGCAGAGGCCCAGCAAGCTGCGAATGAACTCCAGGAACTTGGGGCTCCCTTTTCCTTCTGGAGCCGCTTGGGGGGTTCAGCTCTGCTCAGGTGGGAAGCAGAGAGCCCCTCACTCATCCCGCACAGCTGTGGGGCTGCCCCTCTGTAGGGGAAAGGAGCAGACAGGCTAAAACAGTTGCTCATTTCTGTGTGAGAACTATCAGTAAAGGGAAATGTTGGATCATAACTGTTTTCTCCCCTCCTGGATACCTCTGCAGCTCCGTTTTCCGGGGTTTCCCTGTGACGTTGTGCATTCCGTGTTACACACTTACTGCTCTGTGTTCTGGCACCACGTGGAAATTCTGCAGTGAGTGCCGTCTCTCAGCCCATGTCTTCATGGCAACGTGCTGCTCCTTGGCTGGGCAGCCCCGGGCTGAGCTGAGGTAGTTTTCCTCAGCTGCTCCCTGCAGCTGTGTTGATGCCTTCCTCCATACAGGGCATGCATTTCCCATACGGTGATGAAGCCATCGGCAGCTTCTGTTCGTGTCCCTCCATCTCCAGATGCTGAATGGTGACCTGCTCAGCAAAGAGCTTTGGGAAGCAGCGTTGCCAGTTCCCGCCTGCGCTGCCCTGTGAGCAAGCAGACATCACCTCGTATCCGTGCCCTCCATAGCTCCGAGTACAGCACAGATGCTTCACCTTACTAAGAATAGCTTTATTTTCCCCTCCTGCAGGTGTATCATGCAGCTGTGTCTTTCTCCTCACTCTTTCCCAGTGCTGTTCCTGCTGTTTAGGAGTTCCTTGTATCCTGTCATCGTTATGCACCAGCACCTCTTTAACATGGATTACTGGTATTTGGGCGTTACCGAGAGCCGAGGCAGTGACTGGGGTAATTGCAGTGCGTTCAGGACGCGCTTCCAACCTGGGGAGGCCGAATGTAACACCCAGGAGCGGTCAGCACCAACAGATGCACCCAGGGCATGAGTTGTTTGATGCTGAGCGTGGGCCCGAGCTCAGCAAGGTTGCCGAGAAGGCCAGTGAAGAGCGGGCGTCCCGAGGCCTGGCCAGCCCAGTGGTGGTGTGTGGCAGCGGGAATACCCCTGGTGAGGAGCGTGGGGTGGTCCGTGCCTTGGGACGTGCTCCCTGGCTCCAGCCCTTGGCGATCAGGGGCTTCCTGAGTCCAGGATACCATCTGCAGCAGTGGGTTCATTTGGCTTTGATGGGCTTCTCCTCTGTGGTCCCCAGGTCCCTTTGGGCGTGTTCCTGGCATCCAAAACCTTATCTCAGTTCATTTGGGTAGAGAGAAGTGTGACAGACTCTTGCTTCCCTCGTTTTGAACTTCTTTGGCGGGTGGTGGTTGTTGCTCTGGCGGTGCCCATGTTTCTGCCCGGGAGGCAGCAACAAGCCTCCTTCAGCCCTGTCTGCCCTGCGGTGCCCGCGCGCCCCTCGCGAGGAGCGGGGCCGCCTCTGCGGGCGCCAGGCCTGCCCTGCCCGGCTCCCCGCTTGCCCCGGGGCTGCTCGAGCTGGCACCCACGCCTGAGCGCGCGCAGGAGGCAGCCTTGCACGGCCGCACACTTTCTGTTTCTCCTGTATTAATTAGCTGCGTTTTGCTTGCCCCGTTGACTACCTTTCAGCACCGCACGCTGAAAGGTAGTCACTTCTCGGAGAAGTGCCCTCAGTGACTCCTGAGCTGCCTTTGCGAATGCTAATGACTAATTTAGAGACTGGTATTTTGTACGTGATGTTGGAAATGTTTTTCCCCTGGTGTATTATTTTGCATTTGATGCTGAATTTCATCTCCTAATTTGTCACCCACTCGCTTCTTCTCATGAGACTTTTCTGCAACTTGTCACAGTTGCTTTTGGTTTTGGTTGTCCCCGGAATGTTTCTTCATCCACAAACTTTGTTTTCCTGCAGTCCTCATCCCTTTTCCAAATCGTACTTGATGTGCTGAAGAGATGTCTGTGGGACCCTGCTGGGATAATGAACTATTCCTACCCTTTATTTTCTCTCTTTTGATCAGTTGTTAATCAATGAGATGACTTCTGATTTTATCCTGTGCGTATGGAAGTATCCTAAAGCTGCTTGCTGCAAGAGTCTGGAAAATGCATGTGAGGCGTTGGGGAGGTGCAAGGAGACAGGGCCACTTGCCCATCCCTTTCTCGGGGCTCCTCGAGCCTCTGTAGCCGTTGGCCGTGCTGCAGTTCCGGCCGTCCGCAGGAGCCACGCGGACTTTCCTGAGCTGTCCCCGTGTGTGTGCACACTCACTTGCTTCTTAATGACTGTTCCGTCTAATTTACTGGTACAAAAATCAAGTTCTGTGGTTTGTAACCCCTTGTTTCTCTTCCAAAGCAGTGTGATCACGTTTGTTGTTTTCTCTTTCTTGGATACTGAGGTTGAGAGAAGTGATCCTGTGTTCAGTTATTTTAATATCTTTGTGTCATTGGAGCTCTTGGGTGGATATTGTCTGGCCCTACTCATTTCTTACTGTTAATTTGGGACAGTTCTGCCTTTTTTTTCCCCCCCTCTTTCTGGTGGCCCATCAGTGTGAGGCAGATGCTCCGTCCATGCCTGGTGAATAAAAGTGTCCAGAAGGAGGGCTCAGTGAGCACCAGTGTTATGAAGTTGTGATTTTCATACTGTGGTTTTATCTGTCCTAAGTGCTTCATTTGTACCAGCTGCTAGTAATTGCTGAGGTTTATTTTTTTCATTAGCTTTTTTTCCTTTATCAATTTGGTTTCCTAAATATCTCTTTTTTTGAGACTCTAAAACTTTTGAGACTTTAAAACTCTTAAGTTTTAAAGTTAGCATCTTTGAGCTTACGTGTTCGCATTCTTTTTATTCTGATTTCTTTCTGAGGATGCGTCTGTGTTTCTAAAGCCCTTTTCACTGTGTTTAACTGTGCTCCTTTTCCAGCCAGCCCCCTTTGGCAGCTGATAAACATCATCTCCAAAGTCTTCACGTCACCTTAAGCCTTCTGTCTTTTAGCAGCTCCATTTAACTCCCTTCCAACATTTCTTTTTTCCCCCATATTTAAGTACCTCTTTCTTTACTTGCTCCCTAGGCTGCTGGGCTTTGGTATGTGGCCTTTGTGAAGAGTTTTGGGTTTGACCGAGTTGTGTCACTGTTACAAGGTGTGTTGTGGTGGTTGTCTCTGGAGTCGCACCAGTGCGAGAGGCTCCACGAGGACCAGCTGGGTCATGGCTGAGGCTTAGCTGGGCTCGGTGTGGGTTGAGGAGCCTGGATCTCTTGCAGAGCCTGGCACCTTCCTGCTTGTCTCCAGACTATCCATGAGTGCCGCAGCAGAGGTGATCGATGTCTCCGGACTATCCATGAGTGACGCAGCAGAGGTGATCAGCAGTTGAGGCTGGAAGGGATCTCTAGAGACCATCCAGTCCAACCCTCTGCTGCAGCAGGGACACCCGAGCTTCGGCCCAGGGCCACAGTGGCTGTGTCTGGCACCTAGGTTGTCATTTCTGCATCAAACTCCGGCTTTTGCAAGGCTATGTGGAATTAACAGAATCGCCCCATGACTGTTACTGTATTTTCTACCCGTGCGGTGTCCCGCAGCCTTCCTGGTGTCCCGCAGCCTTCCTGGTGTCCCTTGGCATTTGGGCAGTGCCACAGGCCTTCTCTGTTGGTGGTGGCGTGGCTGTCACCTCCCCTTGGGGTGGTGTTCAGGCCAGGTGCTGCACTGCGTGCCGGGGCACCAGCCCTGTGGAGCGGTTTGGCTGCGTGGGCCCGGGAGGCCGCGCTGCCCCGCGTGGCTCCGCGTGGCCCTTGGGCATTTGCGGCCTCACGCTCGGCTCCTGCCTGAGCTTCGTAAAGCTCTGGGCTGCTCCTCTTTCCAGAGTGCAGCGTGTTTAGGACCTTGTAGGTGAAAGATGTCTTACCTGAAGTGTTTTTTCTCAGTGTGTAGTTCAGGTAGCCCTTTGCAGACCTTGTGTGCTGCTTGTCATTCCGTTTTGGTTTCGATGGAGTCTGGTTTTCTTCTAGGGGCTCCCTCTCCTTTGGTGCGAGCCCTGCTTCAGCTCGCAGTCGTGCCCCGAGGTGCCCTCACTGCCTGGACGCACAGGGGAGCCCGGCAGGATTTCAGAAGCAGCTGCTCTTTCGGTCCTCAGCCTGTTCAGGCTTTCGCAAACAACTTGCTTTGTGTCCGGGACCTGTCGTCCTCTCCCGTGTCCCTCATGTGCCGCTTTTAGCCAAGTCCGAAGCAGGGAAATTGCAATCTTGCTGCAGTCTAAACCCCCCTTGGGACTAGGGTCCAGCCTGCGCTGTGCGGGACCTGGGGCTCCCCTCTCCCCGTGTCCCTATCCCACGTGGCACTGGCTCTGCACTGGGAGTTCCTGCCGGAGGGCAGTCACAAAGGGGAGCCACGGCAGTTATCCTGGAACTGGAACTACCAAGTGCAGAGAGTTCATCAAGGAAGTTAAAAGCACGAGGGGAAAAAAGGGGACTGTCAATGCAAAGAACGGTAAGAAAGTGTTTATGTTGGGAACAAAAGAAATTCTTATAATGCTTGCATAGACTTATTGCCACTGAGGAGAGGCGACATGCATAATAATGCAGAAAAACTAGACATGTTTAATAAATATTGCCATTTGCTACTTGTGAAGCAGGGTTGTGATACGTTTGCCTGGCGTGTCAGGAAGTGCTCCCTGGTCGTCATTAGCTGCTGAGGGCGTTAGGCAGAGCTCGGAGCTAAAGCGCTCCTCAGTGGGCTAGCCCGGAGGGACACTTGGAGGCTCCCCAAAACCTGTGCTTTGGGGATACTAGCACAGCAGTACTGGTGTTTTTCCTGATACGTTTGGGTGTTTTGGGACTGTTCCGAAGAGATGGGCACTGTTGTAATTGGAATTGGTGAAAGGCAAAGCAGAGGAGTACAGCAAAGCGCAGGGAAGGAGAGTGTGGGAATATCGGACAGACTGACCGTGATCTTCAGTGGGTGCCGTGGAGGACGCGTAGGGTGCGGAGTCTGCACGCGTGGTGCTTGCCTGCCTGCTTGGTGGGGTATCTTACTGCTTCCTGCAGTAGACTCCCATATATAGCCTCAAACTCCTACAAATTGGCTCTTGGATTCACAGAAATTGTGCTTTTGGGATCAGGATAATGGATTGATGGGCAGAAGCCCCAAACCACACCTTGGGCTTGGAATGGGCAGCGCGGTGGCACGTTCCAGGGTTTTGCAGGAGAGAGGCCTACGTGCACGTCAGGATATTTTATCTTGTCCTGTTGCTAGTGCTTCAGCACTCTACCTCTGCTTCCAGTCCTCCCATTTTTGTTAGGGTTGAGATGCAGTGTGACGGGAATGGAGTGATTTGGAGAGTCAGAGAAAGCCCTGTTTGTTTTTTGGTCCCAAACACTTAGCAATATGCTCTGTAGTTCAGGAAACGACCCCTGGCAAAATGAGCCTTTAAAAGAGAAAGCAGCCCCGTTGATTGCATTTCGTGGAACCAGCTTTGGTGGAGAAGGCAGTTCCGTGCGTCGCACGAGGGCTCTCGCGTGCGTCTCTGACCTGCTGCTTCCCCGTGCCCGGGAGCAGGTGCTTAGGGAAGGGCTGCGAGAAGGACGGGACATGGGGGTCCTTCCTTCGATGCGCTGTGTCGCCGTCCCGTCGTTGCCTTCCCTCAGCACTTCAGCATCTTTCCTCTCCGGTCTGGAGGAAACCTCGATCCCTCTCCCGTGGGAGGGAAATGTGTTGTAAAAGGGGAGAGGAAAACAAAAAAAAAAAATAAAAAATAAAAAAAAAAAGGAAAAAAGAAAAAGGAGGTATTTACAAACTCTTCTAGAGATCAGAGAAGAAATTTTCTTGAGTTAACTCCAAAATCGGGCAAAAAGCATCAGTAGAGCTGAGGTGGCTGAGTGCAGATGTAAACAGTATTCGAAGCAGTAAGCAGCAGGCTTTCAAAAAGCATAAACAGTCTGGTAAGGAGGAGGATAGGAAGATGTATTAAAATAAGCAGAAGGCAGTGAAAAGGGTGATTAGAAAGGCAGGAGGAGGTCGCGAGGCTCTGGTGGCCGAGGCTGCTGGGACTGCAGAGGGCTGCTCCGAGGGCTGCTCCGAGGGCTGCTCCGGGGCGCCCGAGCCAGGGACGGGCTCCGTGCGGCGCCGCCGGTTTCACCCTAGCGAAGAGCCTCACAAAACCCGGGGGCATCGGCTGCCTGTGGGGTTTGCTCTGGTTATTGTTTTGCCTTTGCCTGGGAGATGCATCACCTTGCCAGGAAGCTGGAGGCCTTCACCTTGTGCAACCGGAGGAGTTTGTGGCTGCCCTCACCTGACAAGTGTAAAGGTGACCTGTTGCCACGGAGAATTTGAAGGATTAACTTTTCCTTACAGCCTTTGCAATTGTCAGGTGTATATTTTTTTCCTCCTTTCATGGGATTATGAAGCCTGTCACCTGGAAGTGGATGTTCCTTAGTTAAAAAGAAAAAAATCACCGTTTTTTTGTGTGCTTGGTGGATGCTTCGCTTCTGAAAGCCGCCCTTTCCGCATTGCTCAGGCCTGTAAATTCAAGTAATTCATTCATTCATGGCTTCAACATCATGAGACTTATGTGTAAAAGTTATGTAAAAAGAAAAACCTACTAGGTATGGTTACATTAAAGATATATATCTATAGTATGTATGTTTAAAAAAATTCTACAGAAAGAGCCTAGAAACATTGATCAAAGTTTTCAGTGTTTTTTTTAGCAAGCTGCTCTTGTGGTAGTGCTGCAGTGTTACCATTTCTTTTGTATTTGTAATTAAAACCTACCTACCCACCCTCTCTTGATGCCACGATGGTGGCTGAAGTTTTGTTTGGAGAGATGAGTTTTATTTGGAGAGATGAGAGATTAATGCTGTAAAATGTGAAGACTCTTCTGGTTGATGCTGCTGGGCGCAAAGATCTGTGGGTGCTTCCTGGCCTGCCCTGACACGTGGGTTTAACTGTTTATTTTGGCTTGGCGAGCAAGATGAGCGGTTCTGGACAACTTTGTCTTGTGCTTTGCTCTGTGAGTTTGTTAGGGTTAATTCCACGCATTGTTAGGCCAGACAAGTGGTCGCCACCGGCATCAGACCAGGCTGCCCGCAGAAGTTATGTCCGTGCCCAGCAGCTCCCACCGCTTGCAGACCAGTCCCGGTGCCTCTGTGGAGTCGAGGAGCGGGGGGAATTCCTGCCTTTTAGCCAGCTGCTCGTCTGGCTTTCAACACATTTGGGAGGAAATGAGCAATACTGCGAGCGAAGGCAGCGCGCAGCCCTTCAGTGCCGTTCCTGGGGCGCTGCGGTTGCGCGGGCCGTGCCTCACCAATGGACTGTGTGTTCATGTCAGCATGCATCGGTTAGATGGTTTCCCGTCTTGCCTCGAGGCTGGGATTTGCCGGGTTGGGAATGTGACCAAGTGCATTGTTCGTCGCTTGTGGCTCGTCCCTTCAGGCGCTGCGACGTTCGCGCGGAGCGGTTGAGCTGCCCGGTGTGGCCGCATGCGCTCCGCTTGGCGCTGCTCCTTCTGCTCGCACGAGGGCTCCGGGTGTGCGGGGCCGAGGCCGCGCTCGGCGCCAGCTCTGCCGCCCTGGCTGCGTCCTGGACAGCCCTCGTGCTCCTGCACGGCCCCTTCTCGCTCCGTAGGCAGGGCTGGCACGGGGAGACCCCTCGGCTGCGCAGTGAGCCCTTCGGGTAGGGACCTGGGTAGCGACCCAGAGCAGCTCCCTGCGTTCGTGCCGCGAGGGTTGGCCTTAACCAGCGGGTAAGTGGTTAGCCCGTTTCATCGTGGCTATTTCTCCAACAATATAGTGTTCTTTAAGCTGTTGTCTTTTCCTAATGGAAGGGGGGGGGGGATGTCCTAAATGTCAGAAACTTAAGTTTTCAGATGGGATTTGGGAGGTTTCAAATTGAATGTTATTAGTCCAGATAAGAAGTTATAGTCTTACAAGTAAAAGAGCTCCTCATACGGAGAAGGAGCTTAGAATGATACTTGGCAAGTACCGACAGATCTGGAATAAATGTTTTTCATATACTCATGCTGTTTTGATATCAAATCCCCTTATTTTCACCTGCATTAAGTGTTAATGAGTCCAGGGCAGTGTTGAGGCTGAAGGAAATAAAGGAAGACAAGAGAGCTCCAGAGCCTGTTGTCTCACTCTGTTTTCCTCTTTTCCTCAAATATAATATCCTTCAATTCTGTTTTTTTTTCCAGCCAAATTACAACCAGAGGAAAGTGGTAATTAAATTCCATAGGAGAAAGGTGAAACTCAAAAAAACAAAAAACAAACCAAAAAAACAGATCTTGAGAGGAAACTTAGAAGTCTGGCAGGTGTGATCAGTGGGAAGAAGGTTTGATGTTGGACTGGAGAGGAGGCCCCACTCCTGAAGCCATCAGCTGCTATCCGCAGTGTATCTATAGCGTATCTATTACCCACCTTGATATTCTGAGTGGGATGCTTATCTTTGTGCATCATCTTTTGATGTTTTAGGTAGTGAATATGTAACACTTTGGCAGAACTGGCCTTGAATTCCTTGTTTTGGCTGGAGTCGTTCGGGTGGCAGCTAGCCAGCCCCAGGGGTGACTGCTGCAGTTGTTGAATGGGTTTTGTCAGTCATCAGATGTTTTCCTCCAAGAACGGAAAGGGCAACCAGGAGGTGATGGGTTCTCTTGATTCTGGGGCCTGGTTGGAAACGAGAGCAAACCAGGAGGTGTGAGCTGGTTGTGGATATGGGAGTGAGGCTGGGGGAAGGCAGAAATGGCAGAGCTTGTTGTGTGACTTGACTTGGATTTTGACCTGTGCAAGTCTCTGCTTCTTATCAACTGCTTCATTCCATGGAAAGGAAAAGCTGTGAACCAATCCTAGCGCAAGTTTCAGATGTGGCCTGCCTGTGTTCCTGGTGGAAGATAATTGAGAGAGGAAGCTTGGAATTTAGATTACAGCTGTTGTCTAGACTGTGCAAGAGCTTCTTGCCCGTTCGCTCCCGGGAATGCACACTTCTGTGTGCATTGAGGACAGAGCCAGGAAGGGGCTGCAGTGTCCCCCTGTATCCACAGCCGGCCCGTGGGCAGGGAACGATCCGCAGGGCGCGCCAGGTCGCCAGGACGGAATCGTGGCGAGTGCTTTGGGGCGTCGTGGGGAGCCGCCGCGGGCTCGGGGCCACGCGCCCCGGCAGCCCGCACAAGGCCGGGTGGCTCGCACAGGCTGCCAGGGAGGCTGCGGAGTCTCCTTCTCTGGAGATCTTCCCACCCGCCTGGATGCCACCCTGTGCCAGGTGACCCTGTGTGTGCAAGGGGTTGGACTGGATCTCTCGGGGTCCCTTCCAACCTCAACCGTTCTGTGATTCTGTGATACGTAATGCCCAGATCACAAGCAAAGCTGCTGGTCCCGTCCTCTCCTTGCAATAGGACCCCAGGCAGCGTGTGCAGATGGAGGGCGTGTTTCCAGGGTGGCAGGGCTTGCTGCCGTTTAAATACCTGCAGTTGCTGCTTCTGATGATGCAGATGGGCTGAGACTTATTGCAGAGTGTGCACAGTGTTTCAGCACTGGAAATTTTGCCAGCGAAACCAGCCTTTGGAGGATGTGATCCCAGACTGTGTTTTCTGTCAGCTGAAGAACAGCGAAGATGCTTTTAGGATGAATGCTGCTCTATATCACACTACGAGAGGCAGGATGAGTCGGAGATGGGCAGAGGGTGAGGGGTCTGCAGGAGCAAGGCAGAGGTGAGGTGGCCGTGCGGTGTTCACTGCAGGGTGCTGATGTATTTGGTGTTGGGGACTGGCCATTGTTGATGGAACTCGTTGATTTGACTCTCTGGTTCAGAAGGAAAATTAAAAAACATCACTATAACACTGGTAGCTGGGAGCTTTGGTTTTATTTTCTTCCTTTTCCTTCCCGCACAGAGGTTTGGAGGGGATTGTCCCCCCCATTGGCCCAAGTAAAAATGAAGAGGGAATGAGTAAAATGACTGAGAGAAGTGTCTTAACGCTGATGTCTTTGTAATCACAATGTGTGTAGAGTTAATGGAGCAACATGTCAATGTGTTTTTGTGATGCAGGAGGCCACGTTTGGACTCCTTGCTCTCAGGAGACCTTGATCTGTGAGACCCAGACTTGTCTGTTGTGCTTAGTTGCTCACAGAGGATGGTTGCAGAGACCTTTCTCCTGCAGGAGATGGAGATGGTATCTCAGGGAGTGAGACTGAGGTGCTTGATGCTGCAGGTGACACCAGAGCTCTGTTGCATGAATTGTTCTGTTCAGGAGAGAACTTAATCCTACTTTTCAAAGACATTTAGTTTGTTTTTTTTTCCCCCATTGCTGGATTTGAAGTGACATGTTATTCTAAAAAATAAGAAATACTGATTCTTTCTGTTGCTAGAGATTGAGGTTTTTTTTTTTTTTCCCTCCACTTGTCCTTTCATGGAAGGAGAGTTGGGGATCTTGAAAAGCAAGACAACATCCTGCTCCGGAGGTCTTCCAAACCCACCTGGATGCCACCCTGTGCTCTGGGTGTCCCTGCTGGAGCAGCAGGTTGGACTAGATGATCTCTAGAGCTCCCTACCAACCTCAAACATTCTGGGATTCTTTGATTTTCAGTAAAACTGTCCCTTTGTTGAGCTTTCCCTAAAGGACTTGTTCGCATGAGCTTTAGCAAGGCCCGCGCAGGCCTGCGCTAGCGAGAGCCTTGGTGCTGGCTCTGCAGCTGCACTGCAGCGGGCACGGGCTGATTTCAGAGCTCTGCTCGTGGGTCCGGAGCGCCTGCGAGCAGCCGCCGTGTGCCCTGGAGGTGCTGCAGCCGCCCCGGGGGCTCCCGTGTGCCCTGGCGGCAGGGCCGCGGCTGGGGGGAGCGCTCCGGCCTCGCGCCTGGCTGCCCTGCCCGGGAGGCTGAGGACGTCGTGTCGGCCGGCCCGGTGCAGCCCATTCACTGCGTGGCTCGACGCACGTTTGTGGCTGCGTGCTGCATTCCTGTTAAAAGGCATCCAGAATTCCCCTTAAAAACAGCTAAGAGCTAGAAATGCACTTTTTATGAAGAGTGTTTTCCAAGCGCAGTGTGAACGCGGGCCGGCTCGTGAGGGCCTCTCTCCGTTTGCATTCCCAGTGCCTTGAGGAGCGAACTCGCGCGGCGGTTGCTGCATCTGCCGGTGCTGCCGGCACTGCTGCGGCCTTCCCGCCGGAGGCAGCGAGGCCGGTCGGGAGCCACACTGGAGGAGCTGCTCCCATGCAGCACCCAGGCCTTGTGACCCCTCCTGGGTGTTCGGGTAGCCGCCTAACCCAGGAGGAGCACAGAAAACGTGACGTGGAAGATGGGGCTTTCTGCCGGGGTAGTGGCTCCCTTGTCCTGTGCGTGGGGAGGAGGAACGGGCCCCTTCTGTAGCACTTGTGCAGTGAAGCTGCTTGTGCACCCGCCTCCTGCGTGGCCTACGTGCCTGAGGGCTGTGGCAGAAATAAAGTAGCCCAAAGGCTGGAGAAGAGCTCCTCTGAGGAGCCAGCAGGACGGCGGCTCCTGTGGCTGCGGATGAACCGTTTCATGCAGCTCGGGGCTTTGCTCTCAGAGCTGGGTGCGGATGTCCCTGCTGTTGAGCGCGGTGAAAGCCCCTCTCTTGCATCGTCATCACCCTCTTCTCGGCTGGGCTTTGCGGTCTGTGGGCTCCCCATTTCTCTAGCCTTGTTACTGATGGTGTTGTGCCAGCTTGGGGTGGGCAGCCTCAACCTCATTTTTACCAAGGGCTTTAAGGCCGGGCATCTTTCTGGGCTGAACTTAGACTCTTAATCCCGCTGTGGTTGCAGTAGCAAGTGCCCAGAGACCTTCCTGGCACCGCTTGGCAGTGGTGGCTCCTGGTTTGCAGCAGTTAGCTCCTGGACGTGCCCGCGGGGGTCGGGTCTCCTGGTGCTGAGCGCTGCGTGGTCGCAGAGCTGGCCATGTAGAGGGGAAGGGCTGCAGGGTGAAGCTGCGGGCCCGGAGGCTGCCAGCAGCGCAGCGGGAACACGCAGCCGGCGTCTCCATGTCCCGGGGGGTGCAGCTGCCCGTCCCGCCGCTGCCCTGCCTCTGTGGGCACTGCTGAGCAGCGTTCCCGTGGCGCCAGGGCAGGAGCCAAGAGCAGTCAGAAACATCAGCACGGTGCACGCTCGCTCCGCTGGCTGCGTCGCGGCCTCTGCCTGGGTTTTGCCCCGTTAACTGCATTTTGTGCTTGGGGTTTCGGTGCAGGGCCCCGAGAGCTCCTGCTTCGTGGGCAGGCAGCTTTACCCACGGAGCAAACATTGGAGCACTTCTTTCCAGAAGCGTGCTGGATCTCAGTCATTCCAGTGCTTGAGGTAGAATCAGATGAAGAACACTTTGCGTTAGCGTGTGCTGCGTGTTGCTGTATAAATGAACATACAGGAATAGTCCTATGAGCTTCTACCCATCCCTCTGCTGCAGTTGCTCCTGTGCCCAAACTCGCCCGTGTTCCTTGTGCTGCTGCCTGCAGAGCAGGCCTAGAGGACAAGCCCGGAGGCACTGGGAAACCGCAGGCTCCTTCCCAGCCCCGCTGGCCTTTCTGGTCGCCTTGCTTGTCCTGCTGCCCGCTTTGGAAGCCAGCTTTGTGTGATTAGACTCATGGAAATGTTCCTTGAGCAGTGTCTTTCAGATGGAGCCATCCACTTTGCCTCACAAAGAGCAGAATCCTTGGGACAAAGGGCAGCGGTGGATGCAGCCCTTCCCTGCCCTTGGCTTCTTGCCTGCAGCTACTGCTCCCGGGGGACAATGGGTCAAGGGGGATGGACCTTTGTGCTGGGCCTGGCTGCTTCCTAGTCCATCCATGCTCAAGGGAATGTGAGAGCCAGGAACTCCCTAGGCAGCTCCTACCTACAAGGCGATTTTAGGACATATTTCTCTAGCTCTTCCAAAACTTGCGAGAACTTCCTACGCTGTTACTAGCCCGGGTGCATAAAAGGCTGTTAACAAGAGATAAGATGAAAGCAACTTTCTGTTCCTTACTTCTCAGGAGGCTTTCTTGCTGCTGAGTGAACTTCACTCTGCACTGTGCGTAGGGGAAAAGGGCAAAATCTAAGAGTCAGGGCAATCTTAGCAGTTTTTCAGGTACAGTCTTCTCCCGAAATGCTGTTTTGCTTTGTGTGAAACCTCTTTATCACAGGCGTGTCAATGGAGGGCAGCACCTAATTTCACCAGGGACCACACTCATTTCTGAGCAAAATCTACTCTGTTTCCCAGCGTTGCTGCAGGGATGAACATGAACGAAGCAACGGGGCATTTTGGTTACCGTGAAAACATTTTCCTGCTTTTCACATAGACTGGCTTGCAATATCTGCCATACCGTTTTCCAGTATTTTTTTGCTATGTCATGAGGACTGTGACTGCTGATCCTCAAGCACTAGAGACTGAGGTGGGACATGAGAAGCAACTAGGGGCCTTTTGCCTCCTGAGTTTAGAAATAAGGTACCCCGAGAAACAGTACCCCAAGTATTAAATATAGTAACTTATCAAGACACCTTGCGTTGCTTGTATTTGTGCTGAGGGTTGCTGCAGGAACCACAGGGTTTGCTGCTGGTTTTTCTGTATCCCCCATGCTCAATTTCAAATCTTGGACAAATTGTGCAGATAGAAGATTTCACTCTGTTACTGGAATTCTTTTTCGATAAACTAAAATATGTAAAAGAGAATTTTATTGGGCTAAAGTGCTACTACATCAAAATCTGGCTTCTAAAAGCCTAAGTAGCCAACTTCAGCAGTGTGTTTGGAAGATGAATTTCAGGCGCCTGGGCCCCGTTCCCCCAGCTAACAGATGTCTCCAGCTTCTGCTCGGGCTGTGGTCACCGCGTCTTCTGCCTCCTCCTGCTTCTGTACCAGTCCGGACACAAATCTTGGCACTGCGGCTTGCAGTGCTTGGAGTGATGAAGTAGCCAAATTGAATGGATTTCCGTTTCTGAGGTCAAGCTGCATATAATTCATCCCCTGCTTCCTTTCCTCCTAATTCAAAGGACGTTCCCCAGTGAGCCATACAACCAAGTTGTACAAAATACTGCACCGCTCTCCAAGTAGAATGTCTTAGCTCTATAGGAGAGAGAAATACTCATGTTTTGGGCACTTTAATATATAAAATACTGTGGGTTTTTTTTTTCCCCCTCTCCTTTTCACTTTTAATTCTCTTCTGGTTTGGGCTGTGTGTTTGTTTTTAGTGGTTTCTGTGCATCCACCTGTTTGTGGTCTCTAGTTCACTGAATTTCTCTCTGACAGATGTGTACAAATTTCCCACGGTCAGATTTGCTCCCTCCCCTTCCTGGGATGCCTGGCGTGGCCAGAGCAGAAGGTGACACTGCAGACAGTAGTTGAGCCCTTTCAGGTTTGATTGACCATAGAGGTTTTCTTCAGCCCCATCTGGTCTTGACAGGGTTTTGCTGCTCAGTTTATCACATCCATGCTTCTGCAGGATGTGATTCCAGATTCCAGGTGCTTCCAGGCCACCTTGTGAAGATCTTTGTTGCTGTTTCCCTATGCAGATGGCACTCATTGTATGTGAGGATGAGGTCTGGGAGCTTTGGCTGCTGCTGTCCTCACTAGCTGGAGCCTCTGGAGCTGCGGACAGGCTTCCCGAAAGCCGCTTTGCTGCTGGAGAAGCTGCCCACCGTGTTCAGGACAATGCGGATTAGCTCGTGCCGCTGGCCGGAGCCAGCCCGCTTGTTTCTGCAGAGCGACTGCGCGCCCTGCTCTGCTCGCGCTCAGGGTTTAACCGCCGCACAGAGGTGTTGAGGAGAGATAAGTGATAGCAGGCACCTTGCCTGCACATCTGGACACGCGTCGGCCTCCTGAGGAGCCCTGCAAGGCTCTGCTCATCGGGGGACGGTGCCTGTGTCACTTGGCAGCTGGCGGGGCTGAGGGGCAAGGTCTGTGTCGGGCCAGCGAAGCTGCCACTGCCCCACATGGGAGCTCTGTGCTGGCCGAACCGCGTGTGGGGCCGTGGGGACCTGTCATTGCTGGTGGCCCAGGAGCAGTTCCCAGAGCAGGGGAGCTCCGGGCTAAACTGCGGCCTCCTGGAAGCTGGGCCTTGGGTGCGCTAAGCCTTGGAGAAGACAGTTTCCCCGTGCACATACGGACATGTGTGGGAGACATCCCAGGATGTTCCTCACCCGGAAGACCCCTTCCTGCAGCTCCACAGAGACCAGGATCACGGCCCCTTTCCTTGCTGTCTTCCTGCAGGGGCTGCAGTGCTCACAGAGCATCGGTGCTTCAGGGCTGGCAGATTCCTGCCACAGCCCCGTCCTTGCAGGGACTTGTGTCTGCCCCGGGATCGGGTCCTGCTGGTGCCGCAGCTGGAAGGAGCCTGGCAGCGGTAACTCAGCTGCTTCCAGCCTGTCTCTCTGTGAGCGAGGTGGTACGGAAAGCTAGCTTGACATTGAGCACTGACAGAAGGAGGCCGTGGGGGCTATCCCTGCTTTCCCGGCCTCTGCCTGCGCTCCTGACCTCCTGCCAGGGCAAGGAGGCTGGATGAACCAGGGCTGGCTGCTGCTTGCAGGCTTGTGGCTTCCCGCAGCGGGTTGTGTCCGGCAGAGCTCCGAGCTCATGGGCCTCCAGGTACTGACTGCGCTCCCCGGGATTCAGGGCAGCAGAAAGAAGCTCCTCTGATACGGGATGTCTGCCGTAGTTGAGTGATAACTGGTTTTCTGGAGACACTTCTGTCTCAGTTGACTGCCTGAGACCGACTGCCGCGCTAGGGCTGGCACTGCTTGACAGGGAGACACTGGCAGAACTCACGGGGCTGGACTGCGGTGTGGGAGCCCTGCTTGGAGGTGCTCATGTCCGGACACCTGTGCTGGATCTTCGGCCTCACCTCATCCACGAGCTCCTGTCGGCTTTTTGCATGGAAAGGTGGCTGGCTGGGCTGGGCGGTGAATGCGGCTGCTGCTCGAGGCAGCCCTGCTCGTTAGTTGCCAACGGGAGGAGATCAGAGGTAAACGAGGCTGGGATTGCAGGAGGCCGGGATTGCAGGTGGCCGGGCACGGAGCAGGTGCTGCCTCGTTGGGAAGGGAAATCCTGGCCCAGGTTGGGCTTTGCAGCCGCGTCGCCAGGTGCCGTGGAGCAGAAAACTGGTTGAATGTTTGAATTTCTTCTCGGAACTGTGTTCTAAGTGGCTTAAAATAGTTTTCTGAAGTTTTATTTAACTGGAAAGCACTTAGGGAGCGATTTGGAACCCATTTGGTTGCTTTTGCTGCTCTCTCTCCCGTAGGATGCAGAGCAGTGATTCTGTAATTAATTTAATTACATGCTTATTCAATCTTTTCTAAACTAGCAAAATTTCAAGATGGTTTGGAATTCAATGCAATGGGATTTTTAGGAGCTGAGGGAGGGGAGGGCAGAGAAATTTCAAGTTATTTGATATTTTTCCTGCCTTTGTCTGTGTTCCTGCCCTCTCTCCCAGTGTTACTGCAAACACATGAACCTGTTCAGCCAGGGGGCTGCTGCCTTCCCTCTCCCTTGGCCATGGGCTCCCCCGTCTGTATTCTCCTTATTTACAATATTTTTGCCCCAACAGAGCAGTTCCCTTTGCCTCCAAGCGAAGGGAAAAGCCTTTAAAGCAGCTGCCCAAATCGGAGGTGGCCGAAGTTCAGGAAAAGAAAAAGCCAACCCTTTTCTTTCCTCCCGCCTCTCACCTCTTCCTTGTTTGCTCTTACCTAACAGCTCATTTTTCTCACCGCTTCTCCTGCCTTTGAATTCGGCCAAAACAAAATATTATGTAATTGGACTAATGAGTGCCAACCCATAGCAGCGCAGCAAGCGACTAATCTGCACTCGCTTTCGGTTGTTAATTTAAAAGTGTCATTTCAAAATCTGCCTCTCATCATCAGTAAAGTCTCTTTAAAAACAAAACAAAAAACTTGGGCGGCCTTGAATGAGTAACCGAATATCTAATAGGCTCTGGAATTTAGTAGTCTTTGCCCTTTGCTCAGCTAGGTCAATGCATGAATTCACAAGTTACTAAATTAAAAAGCAGAAAAACACAAATGTCCAATTGTGGGGTTTATTTATTTATTTGTTTTTAAGGAGCAAAATGTAGAGAAGAAGTAATGTTTATAAACTGTTCAAAAGCTAGTAATTTACTTTAAAATCTAGTTATTGTGCAGAGGTCTTTTTTTAATATGAAGCTAAAGGTTGAACTATGTTTCTGAAAGGCAACTAGTGAAGTCTGACTTATTTAAGGAGTTTAAAAAATTAAAGCTATTTGCAGAATAAACACAGGTAGAGTGGAAAAACTTTTGACGGGTAGAGGTTATAATTGGAGCAAAAAATTATCACAGTGCAAGAGGGCTCCCTTCATTTGTCCTTCTTGAAGAAGAAAGCAACGTCGGGAGCATTACCCAAAAAGCAGGACGAAGCCGCAGTGCGCTGAGCACTCGCAGGTCCTGCTTGCAAGGGAGGGCTGCAGGAGCCCTCTCTCTAGTAAGCGTTATATTCCATTTTTTATGAGTGTGTCTTTATAAAAAAAAAATACAAAAGAGCAATGTTTCCATTAGAACCAAAGGGAGGGAGGGAGGGAGGGAGGGAGGGAGGGAGGAAGGAAGGAAACAGGGCAGAAGCACCGCCTGGTGCAGATGATCCCGCTTTGCACCAGCAGAGGCTTTGGCCTCGGCTCTGGCTTTTTTCCTGGCTTGGGTCCATCCCCCTGCCCAGGATATCCCTGCAGCAGTGGGACAGCAGCCCCCCTGCAGCAGTTTGGCTTGGTGACACAGCGGGAAAGGTGGGAGAACCCTTCGCTTGGGACCTGGATTCTCCTGGTGCGCCCTCGTTCTGGGCCTGGATTCTCGTGGTGTGGACAAGGCGGCCGGCGGAGCAGCTCCTCCGCGGTCGGGTGGCTCTGGAGCACCGTGGGGAGGAGCAGGAGGAGCGGAGCTTTCCTGGCCGGCCCACAGGAGCCCTGCGCTTGCTCCGGGCGGCCTTGCCGTGCTGTGTGTGTTCACAAACGCCCGTGTGCAGGTGGTACCCAAGCTCATAAATCGCAGCTCTCCAAGACTCACTTAGTCTGGCTTGTTTGGCGAGGGATCTCTTCAACTTTGGTTTTTCTCTTCAGTTGTGTAAAGCACCTTGAATGGCTCAGCAGGCAGCAGGAGACCCCTGGGCTTTGCATTTTGCCCTTGAAGCTCCAGCAGAGCCCTGTGAGCGCTGGTCAGAGCCTCGCTATGCACTTTGCAGTATTTCCCTTGCTAGTGGAGATACCTCCAACCCTGCTCCTGGTGTCTTGGAGTCAACTCTGGAGCATGCCTTGGTCTTTCTGGACAGTGAGAGAAGCCTTTTTGGCCTCCTCTTCTCCTGTCCACATGATGAAGCTTCAAAGGGAGGGTTTGAGTTGGCTGGTGATGTCGAACAGAGCTTGTGTCAACAGGAGCCCAACCCAATAGCAGCTGGAGTTGAGGACTCCTGCTTGGTCATGGGAGATGCATCAGCCTCGAGTAGAGTTTGTCTTTGTTTCCTGCAGAAATGCTCCATGCCTGGCAATGCATTGGAAGGAGGGACAGGAAGGCCGGGTTTTCTGAGATGGAAATGCCTTTTAGTGTATTAAAATTGGCAGCAGCACCCAATTTGGATGAATTTGGCTGGTGGCTCCCTCAGCACTGCCTTTGCCTTTGAGAACTTTCTGCATCCAGAATGATAAATGTAACTGGAGACCTTAAGTGACCTTAATTTCTCCAAATTGGATGCCTCATGCCCAATGTGACAGCCTCAGAGTTAAAATTAATATAAATTTTGTAAATCAGTAGACTGACCTTTTGGTGAACTGGAAAGAAATGTCAAATTTCTGTTTTTTTTCCCCCCCTGTAATCAGCAGTCTGTAATGAATGAATTATTCCTAATTTCAAGATTGTAGCTCAAAAGGGCACTCAAATGGCTGAAATCCCATAAGAAAAGCTGACCTTTTGGTTGTCTCTGATGAAAATTCAAGATTTTCCCTGAACTTAGAGATCTGTAATGGAGTGCACAAGATGCTCCTGTAGCCCGGTGGGAACAGGTTCCCATTTCATTTCTTAATACATCTATGTAAGACTCTGTGATGCCCCTGAAGAGTCCTGAGTCTCATGAGAGCATTAAAGGCATATTTAAGAGTCGGTGCCAAGGCTTTCTTTAGGTACAAAGCAACTGGGGAAAAAACGATTCCCCTCCTACTCCACAAGGAATCGATTATTTGTCATCCAGTGCATCCCATACAGAGGCTGCCTCTCTCCTGTCTCCCCCGAGTTATTTGGCATATTGAGGACGTGCAGGAGAGTCTTTCAGAAGGTGCCAGCTCGTGCTCGCTGGGGAGAAAAACGCGCCCTGGAGCTTCACAAAGAGCAATAAACCCATGTTTTCCACAGGACGTTACCAGCTATGGGAGGTCTGTTTTCACCCCAAAGCTGCCCCAAATTCTCCCTCTGGAAGGCGCGTTGAGCTGAGGGTGCCCTGGCGTGCCCGCAGGACCATTCACTAGCGACTGCGTGTGGAGGCTTCTTGCCAGAGCGCTTTCAGGTTTCTTGTAGGCAGCAGAGGTGAAGCCTCCCTAGTGCTGGGTAATAAATTATATGTACTTACATTCAGTGTTCTCTATGTGGTACCCAAATCTCCTCTTCGTTAAGATGCTTTAACAACCTCTTTTGCTTCTTGGATGCTGGTGAAGTTCTGGTGGAGGTGCATGGATGAAGAATCGCATGTGCTTCTGCTCCACAGCCTTTTTCAGTATCCACATAGCATGGACGTCCTTTTAGGTACAAAAGCTTATTTTGTGATAGAAAATAACTGTGTTTAATTTACGGAGAGAAAATGTTTCATAAAACTTTCCCATATTGTGAAATCTGCCCCAGTGTCGGCATTGGGAAGCTGGCTGGACTTGGTGTAGTGTTGGTTGCGGCGTCAGTCATGGGTTCATGTTTCAACATCAGCCGGTCATGAAATCCTGTGGTTGCTGCTCGGGAGGACGGAGGGTCCTCCGGAGGGTGAGGGCTCCAGTGTGGCTGCGGTGGCCCCCTTTGGTCCCCTCCGAGTCTCTAGGGGCTTTTTTGCTGCTGTGCGGGTGGGTAGAGCAGCGCTGAACCCCAACCTGCTGCCCCTTGGTGCTTGTGGTGGGCAGGAGACCTGCGAAGCAGCCAGTGCTGCTCGTGGAGCTTCACGGAGCCCTTTAGATGTGACTGCTCTTGAAGAGATTCAGAAGAAAGTCAACTCTGAAGAGGTTAAGAAGAAAGTTAACGCGAACCCCTACTGAAAGACTCCTTTCATGTGTTCCCAGTAGTGATGACTATTGAAACTGAGTGAAGAAGTTCCATCGGTTCCGTGCTGCAGTTGCATCTCTTCTGTTTTACAGGTGGAAACAGGCTTTTCTTTTTGCTTTTCATTTTCAGGTTCTCAGCCACTAATTACCGCGCGTAAAATTTTGGATGCAGACATGTAACAGCAATATTGAAACTTAAGTGTGGTTTTCATTTTGATTTTACTAAACTGTGAAAATATTTGTGAGAAATAGATTGTAAGTGGTACCTCTGTTGAAATAGATTGTAAATTGTACCAAGAGCTTTAAAAATAATAAGTGTTAAGTGTAAAATTATTTGACAAAGGGTCAGAAGTGTCCACATGCCTGGTAATGAGTGGAAGGTTGGTCTGCTCTTGGTCTTCTCGGTGCTGTCTGGTTGTGGTTGAGGCAGGGAGCACTTCCAGTTCTGCTTGGTGAAGCACTACAGTGTGGTGCAAAAAAAAAAAAAAAAAAAAAAAAAAAACAAAA
>JAVCKT010003246.1:13064-26372 GCA_032273925.1 Rhynchotus rufescens | reverse complement strand
TGACTGAGGCTCAGGTTTGAATTCTGACCAGCTTCAGCAGGGAGGAAGCAGCAATAAGGCTCCATTTATATTGGCTACAGCAGCTACAGTTTGAACAGAAATGTGCAATTTTGTAATCTAAGTGAGGCCAAACCCAGCATGAAATATTCATATGGTAAAAACATGAGCAGAATAAAAACTTGCAGCAAGAGCAGATAGCTTCCCCAGGTCTCCTTATATTGAAGTTACTCAAAGACTTTGTTGAAAGACTTCGATCCTCAAGCATGTTATCAATCTGGCAGCTACTTTGTTGATTTCAAGGTGCATTAAAAATATTTAAAAAATAAAAAATAATAAAAAACACTGAAAGTAATGCAGCAGATGGAAAAAATGGCTCAGAGTCCATAGCTGTGTAGTTAGTATGAGAGCAAAACATCTGAGTCTTTTAACAGACCCAACCAAGCTGAGCAACACACTAAACAACTCCATCCGAAAGTCTTCTACAAGCTTCCAAAATCTTTCCAAAAGAAAAGAAGATATTCGCAATGTCTGATGTCAATAGCAGAAATTGGAGTGAGTCACTAAGCAAGGAAAGCAGGTGCCATGTTTTGAGCACCAGTATCTAGATAGAAATGGCCAAGAATGTCATTGTGGATCAGGAATCTGCAATGCTGCCAGCAAGATGCACTAACAAGACTCTCAGGAATTTGTGTCATGACTGATGACATTTTGGTGTCTAGATGAGCAGACAGCTTGCTGGAATCAGTGACAGATCAGCCAATAAATAAATAAATGAATAAAAGGAGCAGGTGGGAGCAGCAATTGGAGCCATTCAATAGATACATGCTGAAACTGTAAGCTGCTGCACTAAACACTTCCAACTGCAGCCTAGGAAAAGTTCAAGCCAGGGTAAACTACTTGAGAAGAAAGCAATAGCTAAAAGGACATTGTTTCACCATTGCAGGATGCCCCAAAATGCCTTCAGCACACGCTGCTGAATGGGGGCATGTATAATTGCTGGTCTTGTCAGGATTAGCCTTGCAAGTTATCCTGAGAGGACTCAAGCTTAGTTGACACCACAGCAAGCCAGTGCCCCTTTGCCACATCTCCCAGCTCACTGGGAATGATGCATGAGACAGGGCTTTTGGTATCAGCCTCTGCAAATGCAGCATAGTCCCGCCGCTAGACTTTGTGAAGCTCACTTTTCAAAGTTGGAGAGCAAAGTCCTTCAAGGGACCTAGATGGCCCTGTTTCCAGCCTCTACATCCATCCCACTGGGTGCTCCTATGCCAGATCCCTGGCTGTTTCCCCATTTTCCCCACAGAGTGGAGCTGCGCTGCAGATTTTTAAGGCAAGTTCTGCAGCAGAGACAAGATTTATATCCCCGGCTACAGCTCCCCAGGCAGCCTTCCGAGATCAGCGCACTCAGCAGTGTGAATCTCATCAGCATCAGGCAGAAGCATCTGAGCTCATCTCTGTCACATTAGCCAGACAGCACAAACCAGAGTTTGGGCTGGCTTTCTGTTGGCTGCAGGACGACACAAAAAAACACCCCGTTTAGCATCAAGTTCACAGGTACAAAGTTGGCCTGGCAGTGTTTTTAGAGTACATTTGAAGTGGAGGAGGGAGTTCATGCGACTTCAGAACTTCACGACATAGGATTATGGTATGTTAGGTCTGGTACCAGGAACTCTATTATTCAGATCACTGTGCATAAGTTGTCTAAATAATTCAAAAGTCCATACATCTCTGCCAGCCATGCTGAGAGGCAGTCAACACAACGAATGCCCTAAATATACGAACCTGAATGTGCCTAAATACGTGAACTAATTCTAGTTGGCCTCTTGGTAAGGCAGAGATGTTCCCGAGCTAAGTCAACACCACAGAATGGACGGCAGGAAATTGTACCTTTGAAATGGTTTTCAATTAAAATTGTTTATTTAGACTGCTGATCTCATTATTCTAAAATAAATCTTGTTTTTGAAAAATCACTGAGGGCTGTTTAATGTCAAGGAGTGGATTCAGATCCAAGCTGTGTGTGTATAATTGCAGCAGTCTCAGCTGTGCTGCTTCTCCTCCACACCCACATAGCACAGACAATATTCCGGCCCCCCATTGCAGCTACCATATGCACTCTGTGCTGGTGTTTTAATGTAGTTGGAAGCCCAGGCAACTTTACTTTCCTGGGACCCCACAGCTGAGCTTAAATCACAGGTGGCCACGGAGGTACATCTGAAGCGACATTAATATTTTTAACTCAAGTGAGCACTCACAGAAGAGGCAGAAACAGCAGATTTGAAAGCTAAGATATTCTTCTTACAAAGCAGGTAGAGCAGAGTAGGAAAAAACCCATGTTCTCACCTGGATCACATCCCAGTGTATGTCACAGATGCCAGTCAGTACCTGCTGCAGAAGTTCTTGCTGGATCAGGCAGTGGACAGTCACACTCCAGTCACAACTGATCTGAGCAGTGACAAGAGATTTACATATTGCAATAGACAGGTGAAATGCAATAATTGATCAGTCTGTATTAATGTTCTGGAGAGCTGCCTGCATACAGATGAATGCAGACATCCTTTTCTTCTGGAGCACTTAAGCTTTTGCAGAGGTAAAATATATAAACATATATATGTGCGTGTTTATATATGTATATAAAAGCAATAGTTCAATAAAAAACTCCTGGACATATATTGTCAAAAAAAACCTTGAACTGAACTTTTGCAAAAAAAACATCAGACATTAAAATATACTCATTTTGAGGAGGAAAGTCCAGTCCATCTTTGAAAAATGATAGCTTTGCTGGAATTTTTCAGGGAGCTCCAGCACCTTGACTATGAAAACAAAGAGCATCAGACACACAGGAAATGCCCACTCTATTTAAGTAATTCCATTTCTTTCCTCTTCCTTCTTTATTCTCCAGAGGAGGATGTGCTTGTGATGGTCTTCAAATGTCCTAACCATGCCCTATCTGTGAAATGGAAGTAGCCAGACTTCCTGTCTGTTAGCCTTGTCTCTCTGCACTGCTGGTTGACTTCAAGACAATTAAAACCTCTGCAGTATGTAACAGTAACACCTTCAGATATCATCCACAAGAAGAATTATTCTGACCTTGCTCTTGGTAATGCAGCTCAACATGGCTAACCTTTGTCATAGCAAAAAAAAGACACACACTTTAGTTACCAGAACAAACCAGTCCTTCCCTACAAAGCTTTTCTAATTAGCTTCTAACATTAAAAATTAGCCTGGCATTTGGAGCAGGATATAGGATGGATTTACCCCACTCCACACCCTAGATGCACTACCTTTATCAAACTTCAGGAAGGCCCTGTCAGTCCTTTTCTCTAGCTTATTGAGGCTCCAGCTGACACCTTTCAAGATTAAAGCAGCTTCCAATTTGCTGTTATGCTTGATCCCTGCTAAGGTCCCTTCTCTCTCATTATCCCAATTATTAGTGAACTCATTTGTATCAGTTCTGTAATAACCTCTGAGGAAGGTCACTAGTAAATAGATTCCAGCTGGAATTTGTATGGTCAATCAAGGCTTTTTAAACCTATTAACTCAGTGAATTATCTACCTACCTTGTAGTTCCCCTGTCCATACAATATCTCTCCAATATGGGTCATGGCATCCTCTTGTAATACAAGATGCATTGTAGATAAGCATTGAAGATAAACACAGGTAAAAAAAAATCCCTATTTCTCCTTTGGCCATTATAAAATTCACCTAGTTCTGTACCCTGAGCAGGAGTTTTCTCTGCTTTTCATTACTGAACTGGGAAGACATAGAGGAGAAAAACAGAGACAAGTTGCAAATAATTCAACTCAATGGGCAACCAGAAGAAGGGTTCCTGCTGGCGATAACAGAATCAGCAGGTTGTCCCAATGCACAGATATCCAAGAACCACCCATTCTATACATCTGAGAAGAACTATTTACCCAAGAATAGGGCCTAGAGCAGCTCTTCCTTATGAGCACATTGGTCTAGGATGATTTTGCTGCAACCAATGCATTTCTTGCTGCAGTGCATATGAGGGTCAAGCCGGGGCCTGCTATTCCAGAAATAAATTCCTTTCCAAATTTCTCCTGGAAGGTATTGCTCTTACATGATAACATTACTAAAAAAATATATATCCTTTCCATAAGTCTGCCTTGGAGGCAGACAATTGGGTACACAGGATAGTAAAATCTTCTTTAATGCTTTAGCTTCTGCTAGGAGATATCAACTGTAGCCACAACACTGTTGGTTTGAACTGGAGAATCTCTCCTCAATTTTGTAATGGAAAATTCCATTCCAGCTTCATACCTCTGCATTTATATGTCATCAGCCTGGTCGGCTGACAGCAAATGTTGTATCCTTCTAGACCCCACTGGTTACAGTGGCTTGTCACTGCCCAGCATTTTGCGTATTTGGCTTTTTGAATATTTTCTTCAACTAGGAAAACTTTCTTTCCTGGTCTCAGATAAACACTGCATGGCATTTAAAATAAATACCTGCAGCTGCCTTCTCTCCCCACACCCTGCTTCTTTTTCTGGGAACATTATGTTCTTCCACGGAGGAAATAAACATTAATTTGGTGCTTGAGATTATTCAATTACTGAGCAGTACGTCAAAGAGAGGAAAAAATAATAATTAAAAAACACAGAACAACAACAACAAACATACTGAATGCTGTTTCTTGTCTCCTCTATGCAAAAGCCTTTCTAGAGCACAGATGAGCTGGAAACCTAAACAGCTTCTTACCTTGAACCTGGAATACTAAACTATGGAAGCAGTTTTCACTCAGCTACACCATTTGTTAAAGACAGAGACTGATTTAGAGTATGTGGACGTACATTCATTTTTTTAAAAAATAAAACCAGCTGGATTGATTATTCTTAGTCTAACTATTTATCCTTCTGTGTTGACCTACTTGGAAGGAAGCATGAAATTCAGGTAACTCATACAAACCCTATGTTTCATAAATAATCATCTCTTTTCTGGAGAGCCTCATTCTTAAGATAGATATTTTGATAAACTAGAGGAGACCACCGTGGATATCTCTTGGAACACCATTTCTCCGGAAGCTCAGGTGATACTTTTCACAAGATCTCATTCAAAAGACAACTGTGGTAGCATTTGCTACCTCAGCTTTACACTTTTGCTGGATGCTGGCACACATGAAGCCCTCAAAATGCTATTGGGAATTTGTATTTGCAGAAACACTCATGCTAGAAGTATCATCATGTCATAGACTTGGGGAAGGAGGAGGAAGTTGCCAAGCCAAGATAAGAAAAAAAATGCCCGGGTTATTCATCAGATTAGATAAGTAAACGCTTTGATTAAGAAGCACAACAAATATTAACTATCAATGGTAACTAGGCATAGATGAAGTGAGGATATAAAGGAAAATTATATGTGAAAGTCATGATGAGAGCTCAGAAAATTCCCTATTCAATTATAATCTGTGCACAGACAGACCCAGACTATAACATTGCCAGACTTTCTTCTTCAGCATTTCCAAGACACTGGCACTCTTATCTCAGAGCTGAAATGCTCTGGGAGTGTCCCACGCAGCCAGGCATGGATCTTGCCTGGGTTAACAGCAGGTAACAAGGCAGGATGTGGTCACCAAGCAGCATAACTGCTGAACGTACCTTCAAAAAAACACTGAGCATATCCAAAACAAAACTCTGCCTGCCTAAAGTCAAGTTCATTCAGAGAAGGGGGTTTAGTCATTCTTAGAAACCTTCTGGCTTGCTACAGATTACATAACATTCTGCTCCGTCCCCAAAATATTTATCTGCTATGTGAGCTGCAACAGGTCTTTTCCAAAGCGCCTTTCACGGTTTAGGGAGTCCAACTGATGGTGAACCTGTCACTGCTCCAAGGTAAGAGCTTCTCCTGTTTTGAGAGCTCAGTAATCAACCCCATTCCAGAACTACTGCAAGGTAGTTCTCTGCAGGTTTCTCTATAGCTTTCCTATTTGCACTTTCTGTTTTCCTTTTTTAAAGATGTATAAATCAGCATGACTGTGTTTGCTTACTTCTCATGCAGAATCAAGTGGGCAGTTCCTTAAATGACTTGCACGTGTACTTCTAGGATGTATCTCAGCTGAGATTTGAGAGTTCCCAGATTCCAACATCGTATTAGAGCTAGAGCCAGGCAAGTATCAGCCATCTCCTCCCTTTACCAACATACCCTGGTTCCTCCAAAACAAGGTGGCACATAGGCCAGGATAAGCCAAAATAGTGGCCAACTTTGAACAAGTGGTCCAAGATAGTGGAGCAATTAAACAGTCAATACATACAGCGCTTCAGGTATGTTTTAGAAGGTGGGACAGAAAATATTGCCTATGTGACAAACTGATTGTTGGACTATTTTGCTTGATACTCTATACAGAGAGTATAAATCCCTCTCAGGCCAACAGAAATATTTAGAGATTTCATCAGGAACTAATTCAAATTTAAAATCTGTAAGCACATTTGTATCTGTTCTGTAACAGTACATTGAAGCCAAACATCTTTTCCCTGTCTACCTTCCGTTTCCACACACAACTTTAATACTTTATTGAAATCTATCAAGAGAGAATAAACAGGTCAGAGAGGTGGCATATTTTATGAAGAATCCAATTTCTGTTATAATAACTTGAGTTTTTTAAAAAATTGTAAAAATCTTTTCTTTAGGGAGATATCCCTCTTTTCAGGCTTTTTCTCCTCAAGCATCACAGTGATACTTATCTTAACAGCTCTGATGGCTTATTTTCTTGCTGTCACCTCTTAAATCAAATGGAATAAGAACCAAGGGAAAGAAATTGCCAGACAACTGAGATAAAACTCCTCCTCTCAAGATACCTGCTGCTTCAAAGAGTACTTTGTGGATAAAGCCTATCTAATCACATGAATAAGATCCTGCAAGAACACTGCACAGAAGACAAGTAAACACTTTGCTGAAGACTGGAACTGCTTGGTAGTATATTCTTACCTTGTTTCTGTTCCTCATGGCTCTTCAGACTTCTACTGTTTGGGCTGAGTTTTATCCACTATATATACATTTTAGCCTGAACATCTAGCAAGTTAGTCTGGGTTTTGGAAACTCTTCCACCAGAAAGGAATTTAGTTCTTTCCAAGAAGAAGGCCTAGATGAAAGAGATGTTGCTTTAATCATGCAAAGAAAAAAAAATGTTGCTTTCCCTTGTGTTTTATGGACAGGACTTGCAACTAGGCAGTGAAATGAGTAAAAGCATGTGTGAATACACGGGAAGAAGGATCTCTCACTCACACACCAAAAAGAGAGAGAAAGAGAGAGAGAGAGAGAGATGATGAGTAGATGACATATGACATATGTCAGAGGAGCTGAATGCTCCCAGCTGTGCTCTGCAGTGCTGCCTGATGCCCCAGAGGACAACCAGGAACAGAAAGCACTTTCTATAGCAAAGCCCTTGGGAACCACAGGCTCCGAGCCTCTTGTACTGAAAGTCCCAAAGCAATGCCAAGCCGTTGGCTTTAGTTTCCGAGATACCTCAACCTCACAGCCTTGCTTTGCTCACTGCTGTAATCCTTCATAGCAAACAGCTTCCACACCAAACAGAAGAAGAACTTTCAGCCTAAAATCAAGCTCTCAAGCTGATCAGGGACTGTCCTAGTTTGGAGAAAATTGGTAAGAAAAGGAGCATATAGGGTAATGTAATACTATGAGATGAATGCCAGTGAAGTCTTGCCCTATATCTCATAAGAAAATTATTATTTTTTAGAGGACAGTTACAAGACCAATACCACTCTTCCTTTATCTTAAAGGTTTCTAAGCCCTAGAGGCTATTGGAAACAAAGGTTCAAAGGGGGCAGAAGGTTCCTTGGATATCTGGAAGAAAAAAAGGGAGATGAAAGACTAGCAGGGCCTTCTGAAATGTCTTCAGTTTTCATATGGACTTTTTATATATCAAGGAAGCATTTCTGTTCAAAGAGGACACAAAACTTTGTAAATGTTATTACTGCAAATAAAGTGAAAAATCTGAGCAAATTATCCAAGCACTCAGGGTAAATGATCATTCCCACCTAAGGTTCAACTTCTAGGAGGCAAGAGAAGAAAATAGATGAGATACTCTACAAAACGGCAGCAGTTGACAAGAAAGAGCAATATCAGATTTCTCTGCCAAAGATTTAGCAACTACTTTATTCAAGAAGCCAGTAAATACGACTGTGGTGACCTACAGTTATGCTATAGGGCAGAAATAATCAGGTCTTTTATGTTCCCTGCTTTATCTTCCTTGGTGGCATTTTTTTTCTCTCTCTTTAGTAAAATTCATCTTGTTTATTCAGCTAACACACATTTCTGAGTAGGAGAGCTAGTTGCCTAAAATTCTGTAAGCTTAGCTTTCCAAGCCAGTCACTAGAGCAAATGTTTTATTAGAAAACTGAATGTTAAGCTTTTTGCTATCAATCAAACACTGGTAGAAAGAGAGAAAAATAAAGAGATATAGAAATGTGGAAAAAAAAAACCCTTCATTCACTGAAGTTAGTACTTTAGCTGTGTTAAGGATATTTACATGTAAGAGAGATGTAACTGTCTCTCTCTGCCTGTGTCTATGGCAAGCAGCATATACCAAGAGGACGGAAGTTCAAATTGAGCACGGTGTGGTCAAAACGTAGGGAAGACAGTGTTCAAGTCATCCAGATGAATCAGTTGGATGGAACTGAGCTTAGTTCCTCTTTTAAAGTTCACAACAGTGCAGAGCACGCACAGCCATTTCAAATTACTGCCCAGTGCCCCGAGAGCTTTCTGTGACCAGGACTGCCTGCACACAAAGATAATCCAGTCTGCAGGTTTCATTTCTCTAAAACCTGTACAAGAATACAGAACTAAGTGTATGATACTCAAAAAAGTATGCAGAAATGTGGAACAGGGTCCACACAAGAAGGTTGCATTATCCCATCACTCTGACTCACAAAAGGTTGACTGCTGGACTTGCTCACACAGGGCTCAGAGCAGGGCCTGGCACAGATCTATGGTGTGATCCTTTACCCAGGTCAAGGGCACTTGGAGCATCAATGCTTAAACACAGAAAAAGCTCCTGCCCTGGTCAACCACAAAATACACATCCCCTGTGATCTGATGGACAGCTGCCATCCCTTAAAGCCACCCAAGTTCCCTAGCAGAATCTTATGAAGCATCCTCCATTGTTTATACTGGAGGAAAGTTTTCAATCTTCTGGGGAATCCGGTTTTGTGGCCCTTCAGGGGATCCGATACATAGACCCTAGCAAGAAGACGAAGTGTAGGAAATGTACACACTGCAGCAATGACACAATCTCTGCAAGTCCAGGATTAGAGCCATATACTGCATTTCATTAGGAATCAAAGGAATTCATAAAGGTTCCTCGGAGCAATCATCTGCAGGGATGTTTTACGAATAGGATGATCAGGGACAGAGCTGTGCCCGTGTGGCTTCACTGCACTATTTTTACGCAAAGAGCAATGAGGACACAGTACCTGCAAAGCATGTATCAATTATAAACCAGAAAATCAATACCAAAGGTGCAATCACTGCCCTCCCCTCCCCATGTAGAATCCAAAAGCTGCAGAAAGTAAGGGACTACTAGTTAGATGTTGGATTTGGAAACCTGCAAGTTAGAATTTAAGAAGAGAAGAAATCAGACAAATCACACTGCAAACGGTGACAGTAGGCCAGGCTTTGCCTCTGCACTGCCTGCTGTGAGTGGAGGAAGGCACTTGGCTCTTTTCTTTCCCCAGAAGTGGTTTGAATCCTCATCCAGCCTAAATGGGGAAGAATCTAGATACTACCACATACCAGGAGCCTAGGAGAGGATATTGCCTTCTGAAACTAGCACCTGTTACCCACTTATGAAGGCAGTCTGTGTAACTAACCAGGGCTCCATTCAGTTTTAATGGAGCTGAATTGCGGGAAGGGTGCCAGTTCTGAGGGACTCCACCCTTCTGCTGAGCAAATATATGGCAAGCAAAAACCTGAATGCGTGTCTATGTATTTGACAGATCAGGCACTTACTGTTTAATTATACAGATGAGTAACACCAATGAAAGGGTGCTTTTTCCTTGCAAGTTTGTTACAGGGGAATGAACATGAATTAGGCTGCAAAGCAAAACAACTGTGGTGTAAACAGTGTAATTGCTGTCTTCTCATCTGTGGCAATCAATGATCTGTAAGCCATTTTACATGCTTGCCCCAAGCCATTTCACCATCTTGCAGTCTGGGGACAATAAATAACTCCTTTGCAAATGAAAGAGATGTACTGCTCTTTGGTGTCCTGAGACAGTGTTGTGCTATTTCAATAGGGATATTTCCCAGTCTCTTCCCAGGATTAGGAACCTAGCATCATCCTTTTTCAGGATATGGTAAAAAATAGGGCTCTGGCTTGTTTTTCCTGCATCATTCAGGGGTGGCAGCACTGACTTAGGGTACAGAAGAGCATCAAGGGCCCAGGCCCTCCTCTTACAGAGCTTCAAATCAGAGTTTCTACCCCTCTATATGGATTAATTACCCTACACAAAGAGATGTAATTTTGACAAGAAAGTCAAAGTGCGGGTTTACCCAGGCCTAGGAGATGGACGTGCCATCCTCATCTGGCTGGCTCCAGGCTACGAGACAAGAGCTTTCACTTATTCTTGTCCAGGCCAGAGGATGAATAAGAGCAAGAGATGGGAGCTCAAATCTGTTCTCAGCAATAATATAAGCTGTGTCTCCCTCTGCAGCTCCAGATTAAGATGCCCTTCCTAAAGGACAGCTGGATCTACTTAGAAGAATGAGCAATGCCCCCAGCAAGGTCATCTCTGTGTGAAAAGTCAAACCACAGTGAAAAATGGAGGAAGTTGAGAGAAAGAAATCATTCAGTCTATGGTTACTTTAGTACATATGAGTGTGAGAATAGGGAATGAGAACTGCCACCTCTCCGTCCCCTGGTTTCTGAGCAGGAATTCACATTTGAATCTTAATTGACCTCACTGTCCATCCTTCCGTGCACACTTCTGGAACTTTCCTAGGAGGGTGTTATGGGAGACTGTGTCTCTTGCCCTTTTTGAAGACTGCAGTGACATTAGCTTTCTTCTAGTCCTCTCGCACCTCACCTGCTCTCCATGGCCTCTTGAAGATGATGGAGAATGACTGAGCAATAACCTCCATGAGTTCCCTCAGCACTCTTGGGTGCATGCCACTCGGGCCCATAGATTTATGGGTGGCCAGTTTGCCTAAATAATCCCTAACTCAATCCTCAATCAGCAGAAAGTCTTCTTCTCTCATGGTTATCTCATATCTGGGTTTTGTAGTTCATGGGGACCACATTAGCAATAAAGACAGAAGCAAAGAAGGCATTTAGTAACTCTGCCTTCTCTACATCCTCCATCTCCAAGGCACCCTCCCCATTCAGGTGCAGGTTAACATTTTCCCTAGGTTTCCTCTTACTGATAATGTTTTTATAGAAGCCCTTCCTGCTGTTCCTGACATCTCTCAGTAGCTCTGTTCCTTCCTCATTACATCCCTACATTCTCTTAAAGACATTGAATTGGATAATTTCCCTATCTGGGGAAGTCTTTTCCTTTTTAAGAGGACATTATCTCAAAATCATCTGACCTTCTGAGTAGCAAAGAGGTCTGACTTTGGAATTCTGCATACCAGGCTGGCAGAACAGTCTTTGACTCCTGTCATATGAAGCAACAGAGACTTTTACTTACCTCATGCCCTTGACAGCTGGGGACACCAGCAGCAAAAATTATGTCAATGAGAATTTGAGATTATTTACCTAGAAAGACATATCTTGATAAATCTCTCAGATACCTCTGTGTGAATCAGAGTTTAGCCAAGGAAAAATAACTGGGTAGAAGAGGCTTTAGGATGACTTCTTTTCTGAAAGAAACATCTCTCATTTCCAAAGGCATTTGCCACATTGCATTGCAATCTCTTTCAATCAATAGCCAACCTGCCACCTAATTGCACAACTCCTGCCCCAGACAGAGTACTTGGAGGAAGGGGTCTTTGATTCTTCAGCCTACAGTTATAATTTTCACCTCCTTTTACTCAATTTTCCCCTCTAAAAAAAAATGGAGGAGTGAGAACTCCTGTACAGGACTGTGTTGCACATGTGAGAGCTTCAGGTCCTGTGCTCACTAAGCTGCTAAGTGCAAGGTGAGCAGCTCCAAAGCAAGCAGCTCTTCACTGGCACCAGTGAAGCAGAAAGGTATAAACTTATGGTACCTGACCACAAAGCCCTTCCTTCCTGCCATTCTTCCTCTGTAGCTATGTTTTCTGCCCTAAGGTGTGGAGCCACCAAGAAAGCAGTTCCAAGGCCAGCACGACCAACCTTCTCCAATTCCACACCTGGTCACACCATCACTTGATCATCACTTGATCTGTAAATCTGAAAGTGGCCAAGAATCATAATTTCCTCTCTGAATTTTTGACAGTGTAATCTCATCTACACCAGTGAAAACTTACAAATTTTTTTAACTTCAGTGCAATGACATAGCCTGATGTACCCAGATGTTACTCCAGGCCCAGGCAGCATCTAACCATTCATTTCTAATACGTCAGCAATCACATATTTCAGCTTCTTCTTCCTTTTTTTTTTCACTTGACACAGCTTAATCTCTTTTCCATGTACTGTTCCAATTAAAATGCCCTGTTCAGACTAAAACTTTCAGCATAAAATTAAAAGGAAAATTTTTCTTTATTTGATTTTCTTGTGGCTTGCTTATTTGAGTGGGATTTTTTTTCTCAGGATTAGCCCAAAGAAGGCAAAAAGGGGAGAAGTTCACAATCCCATTCCCAAGACAAAACTTGGAGACCTCCCCTGCCCCTCTAGTGACACAGAAACCTCCCACATGGGATCCCAAGCCATCCCGCTGCCTTGAGCTGCCTCCTCCTCCTTCAAATGCCTGACTCCTCTGACATTCTTCTCCTCTCCCACAGTAAAAGCAACCCAGACCTTTCTGCATGTCCCAATCTGCTCCCCAGGGAAGATCAGGCTCTGCTTTCCCCTTTGGAATGCACAGCCTCCACACTGGGTGCTGGGACTTTGCAAGGAGCGTGGGTGTGGACATGTGTAATGCCACCCAGCAGGATGACCACAACCCCAGGGCTGGCTCCTGTGACCTGCCAGAGCACATGAGAAGTACTATTGAACTCACCCGACTGGGCAGCTTTTGCCTGAGCGCCCTTCTCTCTTCCCTGCCAACCATCAGAAACGCCCCAAATCAGGGTACCAATTTGCAGAACTACCTTGTAAAATGGAAATGAAACTGCACCAGCTTGAATATGGCTATGGATGAAACAGCTTTCCCGCAATCAGACCACTAGATTGCACACAGCGCCAGCACCCAGCTGTGG
>JAVCKT010003245.1:10830-27760 GCA_032273925.1 Rhynchotus rufescens | reverse complement strand
GTATATATGCATACATACACGTGTGTGTATATATATATTTATATATATACACACACACACACACATATGCATATGTGAAAATATATAGAGTATATATCATATATTATATAATATATACACACACTATATCTCTCTCTCTAAATATGAACACTCTATAAAACACCATAAATAAATACATATATAAATATATACATATAAACCCCTACATATATATATATTTATATACATATTTGTCCCCGCAAAGGCAGTGCTGGCTGCAGGTGGGGCAGGCGCGGGGCCCCAGCCCTGAGCACCAGCCCCTGTGCCGGCCTGGCCCAAACGCAGCTCCTGCTCCCACTACGTCCCTCAGCCCGCTCCGAAAGCGGAGGTGTCACCGCGGGCATCACCGGGAGGGCTGGCGCCCTTCGCTGGGCTCCTTCCCACTGCCCTTGGCTGTGAGGCCGGGCCCAGGGCTGCGAGGGCAGGGCTAGAAGCAAACGAATGGAGAAAGAACGAACAAGGAAAGTACAAAGCCTTGCTTAGTCTAAGACTTCACTTAAGACCTAACCTGCGGCTAAAGCTCGCTCCGCCCTGGAGCTGGAACGTTTCTCCGAGATGAATTTGTTCCTACCTGACCACTCTCAGCAGTGGCAGAAAGGAGCTCCTGCGTTTGGGCTCCAGCAGTGCCTCTGTCAGCACTCGCTTACCACCCCCACCTGCGAAACGGACCTGTTCACTTTTCCTTTGGAAAGACACAAACAGTAGGACACGTCACTATACACCCACTGAGGAATAAACACTTTTCTCTTTTTCAGTCCATAAATATAAACATATATAGTTCTGACAATTTACAAAAATACAATTTATTGCTGACCCTATGGGTGCAGAACATCGCTTGCATCATTGCGAGTCTAAGTTTTAGGTGTCAAATCGAGACACGACCGAGCAAAACCACAAAGTTTGCTGGCATATGGGTTTTTTTGTTTGCTTGTTTTTAGGTGTAAGGAATCGCATACAGCAACAGCCACTTGTAAGATCAGAGTACGAGCAAGGAATCTTTGTCTGTAACCGGAAAAAAACAATTGGCTACAGGGAGTAAAAAATGTATAACTGTATCTGCGCTTGTCAACCCAAATGAAACATGAAAAATGTGTTGCCAGTCGTGACGTGAGTTGGCATAACAGGGGTTACACCAACGAGAACAAGAAATTCAGGCAAAAGTGGTGTTATGTGAGTTAGCAGCATCATCCAATCCTCTGGAAAACAAAAGCTGTGGGCTTGAGGTATAGAAAAAAGGAAAAAAATAAAAATAAATGGGCGCTGGCGCTACCACAGGGCCATGAGCTATGTACACGGTACCGGGACGTCTCGCCGCGCGGCCGAGGCAGCACTGTGGCTCTTGCACAGAACGCCTTGGTGGACAGCGGTGCCCGGAGCCCCTGTCCCGCCCTTGTCCTTCCCGTGGGCCGCAGGACCCCAGCTCCACAGGGACCCCTGGGTGGCAGCTGCTGCTCACACGAGTGGTGGCCACGGCTCCATTGCCTGTGGCTGAGGGGGCTTCTTTGGGGCTCCATGCGCCCATGGACTTGGAGCACTTCAAATACCACCGCCCTTCTCTCCAGGCCCCACATGGATGGAGCTGGAGCTGCTCATGGCTGGAGCCTTCCACGCGCCGCAGTCCTGCCGTGCAAGGGGACCTCCGCTCAGCTGCCACCACGGAGCCGAGGGCTGTGCAGGACCTCTTGGACACAGCCCTCCCATGGGACTATCCCACCTTTCCCTGCGGGTCCTCTCCTCCTCGCGTTGCCATCCCTGGCCTGGTCTGCACCCGGCTGCCGTGGCCAAGGTCCTGCTGCTGTGCCGTCCTGTCCCATCGCGGCGCTCACGGGAGCTGCATCTCGGGCAGGTCGGGCAGGCTGCAGGGCTGGCCCTGCGCGTGGCGGCTCGGCTGCTGCGGCTGCACGAAGTAGCCCACGGGGCTCTGCTGCGATGCGTGGGGCGGCTGGAAAACACGCTGGGCCGGCCCCTGCTCGGCACCTTGCATCTGCGGTGGAGGTGGGACACACATCAGACCATCCACTCGGGCTGTGGGGCCCATGTTGAAGATCTCATCTCCAAGGATGGGATCCCCATGGTCAGTGGCTGCTCATCAGAGTTACAGGTTGCAGACACGTGGCCGGGGACACTGGTGTTACCAGCAGGACAAATGCTGCCCGGAGAGCCCAAAGGTCAAGCAAGACCTACCCATGCTGATAGACCTCTGTGAAGCTCAGCAGAAAATGCCTATAGCTCACAGGGAGAGCTATAAGCACTACCTGGACGTGGCATGCAATGGGCCTTTCTGTTGGAAACTCAGTTGTAGCTGAGTTCTTTGGAAAAATACGGCCTTGGACATGGATACTGAGCAAACCTGAAGGATGTTGAGGACTTGGGTATGTTTAGATATATTGGGAACAGTAGGTATATGAGAGTTTACTAGGGACAGGTAAGACTTTGTCAGATTTTGTCAGGTAAAATAGGTCAGATTGGGTCAGGATCTAGGAAGTTACGTTTCTCAAAACCCAGCTTTGTGCCTCACTATAAACCTGCTTCAAGTTCGATACCTGAAGGAAGAGACGATGCTGCTGAACCTGTTGCTGTGGCCACTGGTGGAGGTGAACTGGGGTGCTCGTCTGGTGGGCTGTGAAGGTCGGATGTGGGATCATCAGCGATGGGGAGAAAATGGGCGCCGGGGCTGGAGGTCGGACTGCGCTACCCGTAATGGGCTGCATCTGTATCGCAGTAGGCAAGACTGGCTGCTCTGGGCCGAATCTGCTAGGAGAAGGGAAAAAATAGGCACAAAAGCTCCAAACCACGCAGGAATAGACATAGTGAAGACCCTGGTGTGATCCAACAACCTTTTGCAATGCAGTGAAAGCAGAGGCCAACAAGGAAGGCAGATGTTCAAATTCTTGGTAGGTTCAAGAAACAAATCCCTGAACAAACTCTACCCAGTGGCCATGTGGCACCCCTCGGGTCACCTCGTTGCCCCATTACTGCCTGGGAAGAGCCGGGCGCCTACCTCAGGCTCCTGTCCTGGCTGTACTCAGCCTGCTGCTGCGGCCGGTCGCTGCCTTCGGCCGGCACGTGCGTGGACACGGTGACGGGACGCGCTTGCGAGAACACCATGGGGTTGTTGTAGAGGGACATTGAAATGCTCGTCTGTCCTGGCAGACCCGTCTGCTGCGCTTGGCTTCCTCTTATCAGGTGCTGCTGCTGCACATAGAGACACACGCGTTAGGTTAGGACACACTCCTTTACAAAGGCAGCTGTTGGCAGGAGGACAATTAACAGTAGAAAGTGCTCCCTGACCCAAGCGATAACATCCGTGCGCCTCGGGAGGCCAAACAAGCTGCCTGCAACACTGCCCACGCACAGCAGGGCCGGGATCCCAGCCGGGAAGCAGCCAGGCTCTTGCTAAATCACAGCAGAAGGGCAAGGACGTCCGAGGGAGAAGGCAGTAGCTTAAGGACTGCAAATCCAAAGCCCCAAGCAAAGCTTCTAATGCTTCCTCACAAGCAGCACTATTCAGTTTTGCTCAATTTTGGACCTCGATTTTTTTCCCCCATGGAGATGCAGCCATTTATGTAGTGGACTTGGGTCTAGAAATCATAAACTTGCTTCTCAAAACTAACTTCCAGTCATAGCCAGACAAAATAAATAACTTCTTTAAAATTGCCTAGTACTCGATGATATTAGGTTATAACTCTCACTGGTTGTCAAAGATGCATTCTGGTGTAACTGAAAAGTGAGCGAGTCAGATGACCAAACCGTCCTCCTACACAGTTCTACTGAAGTTAGGAGAAACATGTCCAATAGTGTGCCATGACTTAATGCTTCTATGCTATGGAGCATTCATTTTTTTACAATGGAAAAACATCTCTTGCAAGTTCCATTGCTTCAAGCACATTTCTTAATTCCCTAAGAGACTAAAGCTTTTGCACATGGGAGAGAGGAAGCAACACAGAGGGAGGTGCAGGTATCAAGGGCTGCCTTTATCCTAGGTGTAAACAAGGTGGCAGTGTCCTACACAGCCTCAAGTGCTGACAACTACTCAAAAAGCCAGGAAGCAAGCATGAAGACGAAGAGATAGCCAGCAACCTGGGAGGAAGGGCCACCAGGTTCCCTGAGGAATTGGCGTGGGGACGGTAAGTGAGGGCCACAGTAGTGTTTGGTCCCAGTAAGGCCTTGCTGCTGCGACTTCTTGGCTGTGCTTTGCCTGGCTGCCCCAGGCTGCTGCTGCTGCGACGGCCGCCTTGGACTCTGGTGTGGCACGTTGTTAAAGACTAAGGGTATCGGCTGCTGCATCAACATCTTTAAGAAAAAAGAGACAGGAGTTTGCAACTGTTTGCTCGGCTGAGGAAGGGCAAGCTCTGTTCAGTGAGTAATGCTGCAGGCACGAAACAGAGTATGGCTGGGGTCTGCACTGCCCTCATCTAGCAAAGCAGCTTTTCAGGGTGATGGGGGTGAAAGAATTTCAGCTCTGCCTGCCTTGCTTGGGGCAGCTGGGCTTGGGCACAATGGGTGTTGTTGGAGCTCAGCACGAGAAAATGCCAAGTCTGCAGCAAAGTGAACCAGGAACAGCAGGAAATCAGAGGTCAGTGTGAGCTCAAATACTCACACAGAGTCACAAGTGCCCCATTTTGCTTGTTACGTTTATAGCAGTGGTGTGAAGGATCTGGGAATGGGACTAAGGATCTGGGAATGGCAGTAGGGATGCAACAGGGTTATTCAGCCATTAAACCTTGGAGCAATTCCTGCAGAGGGGGTTTTTCATTAATCACTTCTTTGGAATTTTTATTTTCCAAATCAGGAAAGCTCAATACTTGAACTTTCCGATGCCTCCTCTCAGAAGGTACCTTTCCAGCTACTCACACACCTGGGACTGTACCACCAACCTAGCTGTTTTCTGAATGGTTTTGCTGCAAATAATCTGGCTACTGATCGAAGCGCTTGGAGGCAAAGCAAAGGGTCTGTGGGTCCCCGGAGAGCACAGAGGGGAGCACCAGGCACCCGGAGTGGCCGCGCACCTGCAGGTTGGAGTCCTGCACTAGCTGGAGCTGCTCCTTGATGACGTGCAGCTCCTCTTGCTGCGTCTTGATGTCAGCTTGCAGTATGCGAGTCCTCTCTTCCAGCTGCTCCTTCAGCTGATGCATCATTCCCAGCTGCGCGGGGAGGTGGTACACTGGCTGCAGAGAAGAGAGACAGGTCACCAGGAGGACCAGTACTGCTGCTCACAGTCGTCATGGTGCTGGCTTCAGGAAAATGACAGTGCCTGAGCTGGGCAGGTGACTTCGTGAAACGTTGTTATCCAAGAAACAGCTTTGGACATAGAAAAGATGAGGCTGACAAAAAAACGTGTATTGCTTATTTAACCTAAAGTGCCACTATATTACCAGAAGAGCAGCACAACAGCAGCTCACACAGTATGGTTTGCTCCTGATGTCCATCTGCTGCACTACTGCTTAGATGTTTTTTCAGCTGCTCCTGGGAGCCACCTTGGCCTCATGTGATGAATTAGTTGGCAAAAGCAGCTACAGAGCATTGCTCCCTCCCTGGCACGTGGAGAGGTCCAAAGGATGGACAGCTCATTCTCCTCAAGGTGTGCCAGCCTGCATAAAGACACCAGCACTGAGGAGACAAAATCATCAGCATACGTGCAAGCTGCTCCTCCAGGGAGCTCTCAAGGGAACTTTCTGAAGTCTAAAGACTCTCACTTCTCACCTGAATTTTTGCTATCCTGGCAAAAAATGGTGTATTTGTCAGTCTTGCATATGTTTAATGACTAAAGAGACACCCAAGTGACCCGTTTCAATAGAAGTTCTGCATTACCTGCATGGTCAGAATAGCCATGCACAACCAGACAAACCTCTCCAACCCCACCTAGCAATGAGATGAAGTGTAGCCCACTGGAGTCACTAGACTGCCCAGAAGACTGGCTGCACAAGTGCATTTAACACAAATAAAACACATACCATCACAGCTTGCTGAGAGGGAACTGCCAGCTGAGCCACAGGATGCTGAGTGAGGTGGTCAACAGGGGCTTGAGGAGTTGCTATGGCCTAGAAATGAAAACTTGCCTTATTTTAGGTCCACAGCATCTCTAGAGTACAGTGCTGGAAGACCTGCTCACTGGTGATGTATCAACTCCTATGAGCATGCAAACTTCACTGAAGAACCAGTGCAAGTAGAAGATTCCATATGGAGGTTTGAGAAGGTGTCTAAAGGGCGAATTTAGCCTCCAGCATGCCTGCCTCTAATTGCAAATCAGCCTGAATGCTGCTTGACCATCCATGTTGAGATTCATTTCACACATACAAACCTGAGAAAACTGGGTTTGTGACATGAGGAAGGCTGTGGCCTGGAGGAACTAACTGACTCCTGGAGGACACCATGCAGCTGTGCAACCTCTGTCCAAGCCCTCCACCAGCACCAAGAGCAGGCAGTTCCTTCACAGCCCTGGGAAATGCCAGGGACCCTCAGGCCCAGCATAGATGGAGAAGGGATCAGACCTTTCTGAGGGCTCTGCACACCCAGCGGAGGGTGGGATGTAGCTCAGTGTTGTTGATATATGTTTGACAGCTGATTTTCATCAGAGAGGCTACAGAGCTGCCTACCTGGGTGCTGCCACTTGATGCCACTCGCAAGGCTGCCTTCTCCGACTGACCCAGTTGCACCGAGGGCCTGGTGGGAGTGCTGGTGTCCGTGTGTCGCATTGACGACGTGGCTGGAGAAAAGGTGGATTATGGTGACATGGCAGCAATCGGAAGACACCAAACCCACACCCAGCTACTTCGGCTGTGCCCGAACGCTGCATATGCAGCTGGCTCGGAGCAAAGAGCTCAAGGAGCCACAGGAAAACCCCCTCCCAGGCCAATCCCGGCGGCTGCTCGGCCTCCCGCCCCGCGCGGCCCAGCTCGCCTACAGGCCGAGTCGGAGAGCGCCGTGTGCGAGGAGCGCCGGGAGCTGTGCGACGAGAGCGACAGCCCTTCGCGGCTCGCCTCCTGGCCGCTGCCGCTCCGCCGCACGTCCACGTAGCTGCCGGGGCTCTGCGGGGACAAGCGAAGCAGCCGTGGGACAGGGCACCGGCAAAACGCGCCTCCTGACTCAGTCCTCAGCTAACTGCTGGCTTTCAGCACAGGGGAAAGCCAAGATTGGGTTCTTGGAGGGTCTGGGAATTTCTTCAGGGATGTCTCGGTTTGCCAAGCACCCTCCACATGCCTCCCTAGTTGCTCCCTGGCTTCCCCTTCACAAGATGAAGCAATTGCTCCCTCTGCCTCTCCTCCAGCCTCCAACACCCACACCAGCAGATGCAGCCTAAGGAGTGCAGAAAACTCTCTCAGCTATGGAGTGAGGAGGGAAAGAAGGCACCAAGGGACTCTGCTGCGGCGAGGCGGACAAACCTCTGCAAAATGGTGCTCGAGGGCAGAGAGGTCCCTGGGACAGCTTCCCTGCTCTTCCCCCTGAACGGTTTTGGTAAAATAATATCTGAAGAGCAATGAGGCTACTGCAGTAGTAATTACGCAATAATCCACTTAAAATCACTTTGATAACTGGTCTTATTTGTAAACTATTGTGAAGAAGAACATTAGTGTAATTGAAGTGGCCCTGTTAATTAGGCAGGTGTGTTGGGATGCCAGACTCATTCAAGCCATGGCAATTACTGCTCCCCTCACAATCTTACACTGGTTGGGATCCTGCCCAGCAGTGGAAATAAAACGGGAGTCTGGAATAGGAATCGATGCATCGCTCGCCATTCCCCACCAGCTGCTGTCCGATCACCACCCAAGAGGCTGCGTGAGCAAGAGCACCCTGGGGTGCTGCCGAGCTCTCAGACTTGCTGCAGCTGAGGAACGATGATACGGACATCAGCTTATGCTCCAGCTTTATTCTTCTCCCCCTGAATGGAGTTTGTTTCAGTCACCATTTAAGCAAAGGTCTCAGGATGATTTTGAAAAGCAGACCAGCAGCAACACTGCTTCTGAAATTGCAATCTTGTGCCCCAGGACAGGGTAGTTAAGAGCCATGCAGTGTTAAAAAAAAGCCTCTTTGTTGGAGTCGTCAGGCAACAGATGGCTCGGAGGGAGAGGGGTATAAACGAGAAGAGGGAGGAAGAATAGATATTTTCCTAAGATTAATATGCAATGACTCTGTGTGGGTTAAAAGCCTATATTTATTTAACTGAGGAGGCATATGGTACCTTTAAAGAGGAAGATGCCAGTTCGATTGATGACTCTTCAAGGCCAAGATCTCGCCTTCTTTCAGCTCGGACTTCTGCATAACTAAAACAAACATATATATATTTATATATATATAAAAGTGTATATATATAGATCAGGTAGAAAAACACTGATCATACAGCTTCTTTGCAGGTAAACTGCTATAGCAAATGTATGTTCATTTTCTAGCCTGCCAGTGATCAGGAATCAATTTTTTGCATGTTGGCAATGGAAGCTGCTGAGCTCCAACTCACCTAAATCACTGTATGCACTGAATCTTCCTCAGTTCAGTTTTTAAGACTGAGGTTCTATTACCTTGTCTGCTTCAATAACACATGTAAACCTTCAGAGACAGAACTATATTTCAAAGTCTATTTAAGATTATACCACTAGATAAAGTGCTATATCTAAGAGGTACTGGAAGCAGAGAGAAGAAACAAGTTCACGCACAGTAAATTCAGAGCTTAAAGTGCAGCTGAATTCCCTGAAGGGAGGCAGAAGCAACACCGTTCACAAGCAATCTCTCTATAAAACATTTGCTTAAAATAGCATGTCGGGTAGTTTATACCAACACACACAATTCTAACCACTTAGATCTGTTTATTCGTGTAACAAGTTCTCAGTCTGCATTTAAGATTATTAAAACTAATCCCAGTCTACTAGTGCTTTTTCGTTTACATGTTTGTAAGGAAGGAGGAGAAGAGAAAATAACCACAAAATTATTTTTACTAGTAAAGAAAGACACTAATGAAGACATCTACTGAGGTAGAGGATCAAACTGTTGTGCTGCTACCTCTTCAAGCTTTCTAGTAATTAAAATCTCACCATTAACCCCCTAAGCTCTCAGTGGTGATCAACTAGATGCCACCCCAGAAGGTGCCAACCTTCCTTGCAGCTGAACCCACAGTTTTGTTCTCTGAGTACAAAACAGCTTCCCACTAGGGGGGGATCATGGGCTAAATTTTACATTACAAATAGGGATACCAGGACCACAGCTAACATCCAGTCATAAATATTTAAAGCTCTGATCAAAAGGTTTTGTGCGAGATGTATGATCCCCTTTACACTCATAAAGCTGTCTGATTCTCAATAGCTTTAATCCTTCATGTGGCCATGTCACAGCTAGGGAGAGAGGTATAATGAAATGTACAGAGAGCCATGGCCAACTGTGGCTTCTAGTTTTTGTTCCAGTTGCCAAAAGAGAGTAATGAAAATGCATTATATTTTTGTTTCCAAGCTGCCTATCATAACAGTGCTCTATAGTTATGCATCATCTTAATGCATCAAGACACACAGCGTCTATTTGGCTAACACAAAACAGGGCTGAAGCCAAGGGGTGGACATGGGGTGAGGGCAGTGGCGGGGTTCTCCTACCTAACCACGAGGTGGGTGCACACGATGAACTCGGGCTTGGAGTTCCACTGGTGGTAGGTGATGTAGTAGTGCGTCTGCAGCCAGATCCACTGCTGCCCTTTGGTCAAGAACCTGTAGTAGCAGGACTTGCCTTTTCCAAACTGCATCACTGATAAACAGAAAGAAAGGAATTGATAAGAAAAAAAGAAAAAGAGTTGATTGAAAAAACACCCCTTTCCTCCTCTTGCAGGCGGCCACTGCACTAAAACTGCTTTTGTTGCTTTATATACATGATACACACACACAAGAATGTACTGGGTTGTTATTCGGATTCTTTTTCTCTTTTCTTTTTATTTTAAGAGCCAGTTACTGGCAGAAGCAGGCCATGAGCTCCTCTGAAAAGAATAAAAGACATAAATTAAAGTGGGTTTTGGCCTTTCGCAAGTACACGAGAATGTCTTTCAGAGACACAAAGTCAGGATCCTAATTACAGCACAAAACAATGCAACAGTGGAGCGTAGCAGCTTCACTGCTTAGGCTTCAGCTGTTAGGGACAGGTTTTCTTCTGTGAGAAGGCCTAAATTCAACAGACCTGGTATGTATATCAGGCTATGTCCAGAAAAATCACAGGTGATGCAGTACAACAGGACCATAATGAGGAAACAACATTAATTGACCACATTAATTGCTCCCAGGCTGCTGGGAGTACAATATAAAGCATGCTCACTTAAAATCCCCATAATTAATGCAAATAAAATCCCCATAATTAATGCAGAGTGAAATATAAGCGTGGTTTAAGCAAACCCATTTCACTTGGCTGTAGGCAAGGTGCCTGCCCACGGCGCTGAGCCTGCACATGGGAACTTGTCGAGCCATAAGCATTTTTACACGCCTGCACATCTCTACCCTGCTAAGCAGCAGGACCAGCTCCTTCAGCAAGTCCCATTAGCAGTGATGGACTGTCGATGAAGCACTTAGAGAAGGTCTTCTGGTTAACAAGCCATGCTGGGAATCATTCAATTCCTAGCCCTGCCAGTGATTTCCCAAGCCATCTCCCACAAGCTACTTGGCCAGCACCTCACTTTGCCCACCTACATAGCAAGATTAAAAGGTCTTTTACTGCAGGTGTGTGGTGCAAATGTATTTTTAACCTCTAGGAGAGGATCAGTGGGTAACAGAGATGTGGAACGTAAACCACTAACCAGAGCGAGTCCCTATGTGAAGATCGGACTCCACTCTCACACAATGCAGCTAATATACACTGAATTGCAGGCATGTATTAACAAAACGCTATTAGCTGCTTACGCATCTCATTTCTGCCTGCATGGTTTTTTTAAAGCAAGCAGCACTGAAGTTGTACTATAGTTGAGAGCAATTAAAAATATTCCTTTAATATTCCCATCTCCATGCTTGGCACACTTGACATAAGTTGTGTCTAGCCACTTTCACAGCTGCTTCTGCGTAACCAGCCAGGCAAACTGCTTCCCTTGCTCTTCGTTTTATACACAGCGTTTTATCTTGATCATGCAGAATGAGAGGGAAAGTGCAAAGCAGAGAGGAAGAAGGAAAGGGAAATTTGAGACTTCAGAGTAGAAGTCATCTTTTCCACTCTCTGTTGCATTGTATTTTATTTCATCTGTATGGTGGGTAAAGGGTAGAGCTGGGGGCAGTCTGCAATTCATAGTCAGAGCTGCACAAGCCTCGTGACTTGTGTGCTGGGCAGTCTGCAGAATGTGATGGTGTCCCTGCATCATGCTGCTCTGCATCTCAGAGCAATTAGAGTATCCCACTTTCCCCACTCTTGTGTTCCTGGTTCCTTTTGACAAAGCACTTTCCTCTCAAGCAGAGAGCAGACAGACCGATGGTGAGCTTGCCCAACAGGAAACCTATAAGCAATACTTCTTGGCAAAACATCCGATTACCTAGGTGCATTTTCCAAAGTGCCTTGTTATTTTTCACTGCACCTCTTGGCAATGCAAAGCAGCTGGAGATCAGATATAATTCTGGTTTAATACCTTATTCTGAAGTGCATGAGACAGATGGAAAAATATAGTCTTAAAGGTAAAGCATCTCATATGTTCATCTCCTAGGAAAACCACATGGGTTATTAGACCATGTTTCCTGTCACCTCTTGCCCTTCCTTACATCACCTCCAGCCTTCAGAGGGACATGGGGTTGCAGCATCATGCTGCACCACAGCAGGAGTCAGGCTGAGCTCTCCTACTGACCTGACTCTACACAGGCTCTTGCAGGTCACAGCACCAGGGTTCATGAAGAGCCTCTTGTGTTCATACACATACATCAGGTCAGGAACCTCCAGAACTGGACAAAACTGTCTTCAGAAAGATGTAATACTCAGACAAATCTAACCTCGGCTGAAAGCTCATGGACTTTTCTTCCCCCACAGACATTTCCAAGGGAAGGAAAGTCCCCATTCACAGCAGTCAAGCCTATGTGGTCCTGGCTGCACCCAATCTGCTCCAATTTCTGCTGTGTGGAGTGCTCTGGAGTGAGTGTTCAAGGTGTCCACGGTGTCTATGTGCTATGGGGATGCCACCAAGCCTCCCGCTTCTGGCAATGGGGAGCCTGGTGGCACTTTTTACTCTTCAGGCAAAGCTACTTTGAGATCAATAGAGAATAAGCTACTGTACCACACAAGGAGTCTGTTATCAGCACTTTTGTATAACGGATTTGAATTTCCAGAACCATTTTACTAACCGTAAGTGAAGTTTACAGCACCTAATTGCACAGATAAGCAATCCAGATGCTTCCTTCAGGGTGCGTTTCAGTGAGCCAAGCCTGGTGGTTAGCGCCAGAGCCAGAGGGAACAGAAAGGCCCTAAAAACTGTGGCAACCAACGAAGTCCCAGGGATCAGGTCTGCTTTCATAAGCTGGGGTAGAGAGCGGAAAGTTCTGACTGCCCATTCATTAATCTAATGCAACCCTGAGCCATCTGTGTTTAAAGAGGAGACCTGCCTAACTGGGAGAGCGGCACAAGCAGTTCCTGATCTGCGTGAATTCCATAGGCATTCAACTTCCTGGTGAAGCATCAGCTGTGATAATCTTTTACAGGAAGAGAGAATTCCCTTTCTCCCCAGAAAAGGAAGCCTTTTGGGATGACGGCAAAAGGTTTTGCAAAAGTGAAAATTGAGAATGAAGTCCGGCAGGCTGCAGAAGGAGAGGAACTTACAGTGTTCATGGCACCTAGCAAGAAGCTCCAGGTCATCTGCGTGGTAGTAGTCATACCCTGACGTCCCCAGGACCTCAAAGGGAAGGTATCCTATGATAGGTGGAGCCCTAGAAAGGAAGCAAAGAGCAGGCAGTAAACACAAAACCGGATTTTGTGACTTCATGGTAGACACTTCAGGACACTGACAATCAAACGATCTCCTACAGCTACTTGGCAGGGAAACTGCAGATACCGACCTCTTCATACACAAGCAGAGACCCACATGGAGATGTAAAAAAACGAGCAAATGAAAAGGTGCCTGTTTATTGTTTCACAGCCTATTCATTACGTGGGTGTAGCGCAAGGCATGTGCGTATGCAAGTGACTCAATCCATTAAGCATGCTTGTTAGACATGTTGCCCGAGAAATGCTGTGCATGGTCGTGTGCATATTAAACTGGAGCGTCAGTAAAGCTAGCCAGTAGGTTGGAAGTAAATGTCATCTGGGTGGTAAATGCAGAAAAAGAGAGTAAGTGGGAAGCCACAGCGTGTGTCGGGACCTGCTTAGGGAAAAGAGAAAGTAATTGTTCCCATGGAAAAGCTTGGGAAACCTAAATCTGAAAATAAATGCTTCTAGGCTGGCAGCAAGGAGGAGAACCTTGAGGCAAATTTTAAGGGCTGTTATTTCTCTGGCAGACAGAGAAGAAACTTAGAAAGTATGGAGATGTGGGGGTGTAAATGACTTCTCTGCTATCTACTCTATGTCTACTATTCTGCTACCAAGTCTAGACGGAGGCAAAATATAAAACTTTTTTAAACTGCCGTCCCCAAAACACTGAGCTGCATGGGAGCCTGCTTGTTTGGAATTGGGAAATAGCACTGAAAGGTGAGGCCAACACCACGATGTTTACATCTACTTCCTATTTCAGCAAGCCACCTTCTGTCCTCAAGCACACAAGTGTGCTCCTGTTTGCATCAATCAAAGCACCACGTGGGGCTCTGAAGCAGCATTTGACCAAGCTCTGCTAATTTGGCATTTTGCTCCACCTTCTTGTTTTGACTGCTGGATGTGCTGATTGTATGAGGATAATCTGCCAAGTTCAGTAAGTTTCTCAGGGATAAAGATGTCAGTGTATTACTGAAATAGTTCATGTTTCCAATCTGGGACAGCTTGAAGTTGTGTCACAGCCTATTAAATGTGCCTTTTACACTGCCCTCCTTCCTCTTGGGGTGTCAAGCAACCCTCTTAAGGAAGGTGAATGCGATAACGTGGCCGAGAATATGTACAAAAAATATTCAGGTGTAGGTACATTTAGGTTGGGATGGATTGGCCCGGAAACCTTTGGGGTCCTGCTGTCTGGGCCAAGCAACCCAGCTGTAAATCTGTACTCTTGGAATCTAAGCAATTTCCTAAAACTTGCCTAGTATAGCACCTTATCTGGAAGAACCACCTTCCGTATTCCCAAAGCTCTTGAAACAGGCAGCACTTAATGCACAGTGGTCCCTTCCACAATACAGTCTTATTTATTCAAATAGCTTTGTATAGAGCACTGTGTTCCTTTCCTTCATGTGACCCAAATTTCTGTTAATGACGATAATAGGTGTATTTATGAAAGAGTCTTTCCTTCTCTCTCTTTAGCCAAATGTGCCAGTGTCTCTGGGGTCTTCAATAACATGCTTATTTTCATGACAATGATGTCTTTCGGATGCACAGCAGATAAACATTTTATGCTGATCACAAAAGCACGGTGCTTTCGTGATTTTCACCAAGCCTCTCTAAAATAGAACGTAACCACAAAATGCTTCCAATCTGTCATTTGACAAGGACCTGGCTTACTTGTGCAGCAGGCTGAAAGCCTAGTTTGACTTCCAGCCTGTGCAAATGGCACTGCATGGTCCTCCCAGAGCTTCCCGAGCAGGGGATTGGTGACAGTGCCAAAAGCTGGAAGGATGGGACTTTAAACCAACAACCTCCCAGCACAAGAGCTGCAGGACGAGACCTTGCAGCATTTAACTGCATGAAGGGAAAATGAGGAGAGGACCCCAGGACAGAACAGAAACAGATCATCATCCAAGTTCACAGGCTTTCTTCCTTTACGCATGCCTATATGTAGATTCAGATGCATATTTTTTTCTCATTTTTCTAATGTTTATCCAGAAACGGTGCTTTCTGCACTGTTTATTATCACTCCACTTTATCTCATTATCATACATATTAGTGTAACTGTTGAAGGCCAGGTGCCAAGCAAAGCTGGGTACCTGCTGCTCCTCTGCCTGCACCGCTCTCTGCACCAGGCCAGGTGAGTGTTGTAAGTGAACAAGAAACAGCAAAATCTTCAACAACATTTGAACATATTCTCACAGTGTGCTAGAGATCCTGAGGCCTGTACTGGATAAAGGTCTGAATGAATGATTAAATGAGACAACCCACATGATTCTTTGCTCATTCCTGGGTCTGTGCTCACTGCTTGCATCCAGTGCTGTCACAAACTCTGGCTCAGCATCTATATTAACTTAATTTGCTCTCAGTAACAGTGGTTTCCTCACCGGGGATATGAGAGGGGCTGGACCAGCTGCAAGCACCCAGCAGCAAAGAGACTCCTCTCTGAGTCATAACCCAAATCCATCAAAAGATTCCTTGATACGTCTTAGCAAAGCTCTTGCCTGCCTGATTCATAGGAGCTGCTAGGGACACAGCCCTTTGGAAAACAACCCCGCTTAATTAGACAGAGAAATGAGGGATTTAGGAATCTAACTTTAATCACTTGCTTCTGAAAGTGGGTTATTGAATAGACCAATTAAAGGAAAGCAAATTTACTCCAAAAAGCTCAAGATGACATGAATAATATGCAGACTATCCCAAAACACAGCATTAACTGTAAGGTTATCAAATAGACAATTCCACATTTCAAGGTGTGAAACATGGAAAACACATCTTTTCTAACACATGAATTCAAATTCAATTTACATTTGCTCTCTCTTTCTTGTACTCTTAGTTTATTTTTCCCCCACACAAAGGTTTATTTTGAATTCTTCCTTTTCTAGCAATGGCTACCTTTGCAGGGCTTGTATTCTGTAAAGACAACTGCTGCAGAATAACGATGAGAAGGATATGATTTTGTGTTGTGGTCATGCATAAATGCCAAATACACAGAAGCAAAAGAGCAAGCAAAAACACTCCAGCTGCTCCTGAAAACAAGAATTCTGTACCTATCAAGTCAACAAACTGATTCCAGTCTGTCTCATTCCCAAAGTCCTAACATTTCTCACTCTATTCTCCTAACATCTCACATCCTATTTAGACAAAAAGCAATCTGTAATTTAAACCATTTATTCCTCTGCATTTTCATTTTTTTTACATATTCCAACATTTATCAAGATGCGAATCAGAAGTTTATTGATAGATTGAAAAAATTTGAAAAATTCTTGGAATGTTGGAAAACATACGATCTAAACCAATAGAGAGAACAGGACACAAACTTGTTCATTCCAGTAATTTAATATCTCAGTGAAGTTGGACATTTTTCTAGACATTTTCCCTTCACTTTACATGTTTTTTTAGTTGCCTAAAACATGAAAGAGGGCAAAGTCTTTCAGGAAGTCTGATAAGTAAGTTCACAGTATTAAAGAGTCTAATTTAATTAGTGCTATTCCACATGGGAAATCAGGCAATAGCTACACAACATTTCCTATTTTTAAACTACAATTTGTTTATTCTCCTTTGACAAATCTCTTACCTGTGGTCCAAGAATAAAAACTTCCATTCCAAACTATGCCTTGATGTGAATTCTTCACACGGCTCTTCAACATTGCAGAGCTCCTGCAAAACAGTCAACACATTCAGATATTTAGTTCTGTGAAATGCCGAAAGGAACCCTCTGTCAAGATAAAGGATGCACCATCTTAGTACAGTAAGTCCTAGCAAAATAAAGAGATTTAAGAAGACTTGATTTTTTTCTTTTATTGAATACTTGGGTCTTGCCTGCATGAACTTATGAAAGGTGCCTAAATAATTTACCCTGGGCTGAGTCACTGTTAGAACTAGGATAAAAAGCCCAAGGGCCTTATTTTACAGTCTGCAGGCAAAATTCCTCCTGATTTCTTTTCTTAATATTGGCAACTGAAGACTGATGCCAGCAGCAGTTTCCAGCTTCAAACCAAGCTCACTATTG
>JAVCKT010003245.1:0-10820 GCA_032273925.1 Rhynchotus rufescens | reverse complement strand
CACTGTGCCACAGGACACTTAATGAGCAGAAAAAAAAAAGGAGTCTATGAAATATGATGTTCAAGGCTTAAAGATACGAGTGGCTTTCTTACACAACGTGTTTCTTTAGCAGCTGCAACTTTTCAGGCGGGTTAGCTAGTCGCCTTTATCAGAACTGCCTGAGCTGGAGGCTCTGAAACGTCCTGTTCCCAACCAGCTCTTCTCAAACGCAATTCCTATTTTGCCTCGTTCCTAACTACGCTCAAACCCAGCGGTGTCCTCACTCATTTGCAAATCCTCCGCACAAGCAGGTCGCAGTGCCAAACACCCTCTTGGAGAGGCTTCTGCAACACGGCTCATCCTGCACCAGCTGTGACCATCGCTTGTGGTAGAAGTGCCAGGCTCTTTGGCTGAAAGCTCATTTCCAGGATAAAAGGGAAAATGCCATCTGAGAGCTCTCACCTTTAAGAACTGCGGTGTGACGAGACGAACAGTTGCTACCAGGCAAATCTGCTCCTCCGTGGCTGACCTGAAAGCTCGTGCAATAGCTGACTCAAAGCCATTACAGGAGGGTGTAGGCACTAGACACAACCAGATACGTTTATTTAAATAGAAGAAGATGTTTCTTTGCATGCTAAGACAGGTACAATGACTGATGACATCCAAGCAACGAATTTTTTGACCCACAGCATCATGCCACCCTGGTGTTAATCAAAGCACGTCCTTTTAGGCTCATAGCTACCCATTTGTGACCACCCCTGGCTTGTAGGAAAGCTTTAATGACAGCTCTCATCAGCTGGAACATGCACCTATAGCCTCTTGCTACAGCATCTGCAAGAAGGCTGGAGACTGCGATGTAGACGTTGATATTCAGCTGATTTTTAGGCTTTGCAATATTTTTGCTATTTTGCTGTGTATGTTTTGCAAGTGTCCTATTAAAATCACAGATTGAGGAACGAGAAGATACAGGAAGAGCTGATACCACTTTTCTGCCCTGAACATCCTTCTCAACACCAAGTACAGAATCAACTCAACAGAGTTTAGAATGGATGTTAGAAGGTGTGATGAAGAGGTAGAAGCAAGAAATAACACCTTTTTGCAACCCAGCATTTGCAAGAATCAAGATTTTACAGGTTTTGCAAACTCTTTCATTTCTAAGAAGTGCCATTTCATTGCCACAAGTAAAAGACCATATTTAACGTCACTGGCTGTTTGAATAAATAGACTGCTTGAAAATTGACAGTGGCTCAAATGTAGGCTTGGTCCTGCATCACCTCTTTAAGGAGAGCACTCTGACCGGCAGCCCCTCCGGCACTTCTATATGAAAAACATCTCTAACACATCTGCAACACATTCCATTCCTACTCATTAGGGGCCATTTTCAGCTGAAACAAGGACTTTACATGGCTATGCTTAAATACACATTTTAAAGGAGAGAGGCAGAGACAAAGTAGGCTGGAGCAGTAACTTACCATGAGTAAAATATTTAAAATCCACTACAAATTTCACATATTCATACGTCAGGGGTTCATTTGGATCTAAGTTGCCTCTTGCTAAATGACAGCAAAACTCTATTTGTTTTTCCGCTGAAACGAGAGGAAGAGAGGGAGATGCACACAACGCTACTACAAGCCTGCACTTCATCACACTCAACATATCTAATCTCTGGGGGAGGGTGATACCAACCCTGTCGCTGTGGTATCTAAGCACATTCTGCTGGGATGTTCTTGATAACCCTAAGTAAATATACAACTAGTGGGAAAAACGATCACCTGGTTTTGCTTAAGGAAATTTAGTCTCACTCCTTCTCCGTGTCTTTATAGTTACTCGATGCACTGGCTTGGAGCCCTGGCCATGCTGTCGCCAGCAGCATTTGCCCCTGCCTCCACAGGGGCAGAATTTCAGGGCAAAGCTGTGAAGTGACGTTGCTGGAACAGGGGAGTTGGACTAGATGATCTCCAGAGGTCCCTTCCAACCTCAACCACTCTGTGATTCTGGGAGATGTTCTGCTCTGGCAGTGCCCAGTAGGACCCTGAGCCTAAGGGCACCACGTCACCCTAAGCCCCTCGATCAGCTGCAGTGGGCAGTGTGTGAAACCCTTGCTGCATTTCACAGCTGAAGTATCACGTCCCTGGATGAGCCCTGGCAACCTGCAGCTCCCACGGAGGAGCCAGTGCTGGGAGCTGCCCGAGGGATGAGTGTGTCCCCCAGGGAGAAACATCCACTGTGGGACAATTTGGCTCTGCCCTGCGATGCAGAGCCTGCACTCAAATATAGGCTGGCCAAATCAAAGGTCAACTGTTGGGAGGGTATAGGATCACTAGGTGATGTGCTGCATTAAAACTCAGACATATTAAAGGAGAATTTAACAAAACAGAAAGGGCAGGCAAGAGAAAAAGAGCTGGAGAGCACTGTGTAGACTCCCCTTTTGGCAAATTTCCCTGATAGACAGAGGAGAGCAGAGCTTACCATTCAGAAAATCAGCTGCAACAGGGTCTGTCATGAGCACGTGTGGAGATAGGAGCTTGTACACCTCGCTCTGCTCCCGCTCAGGCAGGAAGTTTAATATATTTTGGTCCACCAAATCTGACTGATACAAGAGATTGCTTTGTCATGTTCAGCAGTGCAGCTTTCCACAATCACACCTGCTTTCAGCCCACAGCAGAACACAAACGAGGCCCATCTAGCACAGATGCTTAACTCAAGTGATGCTTCAGAAACAGGACTTTCTTTGAGGTGACATAGAGAATAAGGCTCAGGTAAGACAGAACTGGCTTTCTAATTCTCATGCTGTCACAGCCCTGAAGTTCAGTTGCAGAGGTCCATATCACCAGGCAGCAAACATTACACAGCACTAAATCCTTTAATTTGGGTTGCTGCTTCTTTCACTGGACAAAACCCAGCCCTATCTTTGCAATAACAGGGCTGTGCTAAGGCAAGAGAAATATTCCCCAGCACTGTGTGGTCAGAACTTACCGGTAAGTGTCCAAGCAGAGACGAGACACTGTCAGATACATATATAATAATCCCATCAGTGGTAAGAGCAATGAGAAAGCCATCCAATGCCTAATGGAAAAAAAGATAGACCAAAAGAAAAATATCAGAAGAATTATACTAGGGAAGGACTTAAAATGCAATATAGTAAGCTAATTATTTCAAAGGAAATACCTCTAACAGCCTATAACCAACACAGATCTATTACAGTAATGATGGCTCAATACAGAAAAATAAAAATGAAACGTGATGCCTAATTCAGCATTCTTTTTATGTTTTCATTTTCTCATTAATATTAAATTGACTCGCACCTTGCATCCAATGAGTATTTATTTAACATGAAGCAAGATACTGGTTGCTAAATTTTCTACACCCACACAATCCTGGTGACTTCAATCATTTCATTATGTGTTCTGAATTACACAATAATTAACTAATTCAGTGCGTATGGAGATGCTAGATATCATCATGGCAAACCCAGTATGATGGAGTGCTGGTTGGACAGATGGAAAGATGAATGGATGGAAAAGTAGTAAGAGACAAATTGCACAATGCTGTATTTTTAGCAATTTGTGACTATCATGAGTCAAGTTTAAAGCATTACTTATTTTGTTTAAAGAATTTATTTGCTAGATTGGTGATACAGTTTTAAATTTTGCTTTGATTTTCCTTTCTTATTCTCGATGGTATCTGCCCTGGATTTGAGGTTCTCCATCCCTTTTAAGTCACTGAATACGTATTGTTCTTTCAGTGATCTTCCTGTTCTTAACACCAGCTTCTTGTACCAGTGAGCTAGTCTATTGCTATTCTTCTGTAACAACTATGAGGATCTAGGATATTTAATTTCTGGTCAGCACAGCCCATGAAGCAGCTCTTCTGGAGACAGCATGAGGGTGTCCTACAGCTTTTTCTATAGGGAGCTGAAGATGTTGAGCAGAGGTAGAGCTCACCATCTTCCCCAACAGTCACCTCATCATTGTGCTCTGCTTTAGCTGAAAATAACCTCTCAGAATAGAAGAGCTTTTGACTTGAAGTAAACCAGTCCATGGTCTGATACACTCCAGCAAACTAACATTATTAAAGGGTTGTCTCCCCCAGCAGCTTCTTCGGGAGGACAGGGATTTGTTTGGATTCAGCTGGAACAAAACAGTTTGTTCGGTGAGAGAAATTCCCAGAAAGACTGAACAGACTTTTCCAGGGAGGTGACTCATGACATCCTGATGAAAAGGAACAACTAAGACAGAGCAGCACCTCCCAGCTCAGCCCAGCATCCACCCTTGCTCAGGTGGGGCAAAGAGCACCCACTGCCTTCACAGGCCAGGGAGCAGCTAGGCAAAGAGGCAGGTGGCACAAAACCCAAGCAGCATCTCTAAGAATGGCTTGGGAAAATGCAGGCTCTTCCACGAAGCACAAGGATGTTTTCAGATCAGCCAAGTGTTTTTCTAGGTGAGAGTCTCAGAGCTGTTGTGCTGGGCGCATGTGAAAGCGATGCAAGTAAGAGATGCTAATGGGATGTGGGAGGCAGAGCGCTGCTCTGTTTTTTTCTGGGCCTTTCATGTTTTTGCTAATACTACCAGTTTTAGTGGCTGTTCTGAGAAGGGCAGTTCTGTTTTTCCTCTCTCATTAGGTCAAATCAGGGCCAAACTAGTCTTCAATCCTAAATGAAAATCTAGTTATCTTTACAGGGGTTATTTACCATCTTTTTATCTCTGCAAAACATTCAGCACAACTGTGCTCTCAGTCAGCTTTGGATTATGGGCAGGAGCACTGTAGAATTCATTAACACTAGGACCTACAGGTGAAAGCAGCTGTACCTCTGAACTACTCCACTGAACTGATTACTTCCCACTAATCTATGCAGCTTTAATTTCTTCTTACCTCTAACATCAACTGGGTGAACTCCTCGTTGCTAAGAAATGAAGGCTTCCAGTCTTGTCTAATCTCACAGGCTTCTGTCTGTGCTGTGATTTCTTAAAGAGAAAACATCAAAAAAGCAACATGACTCATGTTCATTGCAGATTTTTTTTTTCGTTTTCAAGTAACAAGAGTCGTCTTTTAAGAGGCTTTCAGAAGAATCATCCTGAGATCATTCAAAGCCTTCCCATACACAAGAGTCATTTTTCCACACCATCATGATACAAATGCTACTAAAAAAAATCAAGAGACGAAAAAGGACAGATTTTGGGTGGGCTGAAGAAATCATTCAAAAATGCAGGTTAATGGGCTAATTTCAGGGTAAGCTCAGCCGAGGCTACTGCAGGCTCCCTAAGACCTGGAAGGGTCCTCAGCTCTGCCACTTCAGGAGGCCTCGCATGGGGACACAGGCAGCAGGACAGGCTGCCTCCTGCCATCTCCCAGCCCAGGATACCTGGGGACAGAGCAGAGAAACACCCTTGCTCACGTGTTTGTGACGCACGGTGTTCCTCTGCTCTTCGCTCTCATGCCCTGTCTGTGTGCAGCACGTGGCAGGGGGACCTACGAGGTGCCTGGTGCTCCTCTCTGCTAGTCCTCCAGGGAAGCAGGGAAGTGGCACTTGGGGACTGGGGCGGCTGGCAGAGACTGTGGACAAACAACTTCAGGTCAGCACAGTTTGTGGACCTACCTCTTTCACAGCTAAGGGAGAGGACAGCAGGCGAGGAGGAAGAGGATGGAGGCTGCGAAAGGCAAAATGCCTTTAAAAACTGGAATGTACCAAGGAGGGGGTTTATAGACAGAGATCTAAAGGATCTAATGGTGACACAGGACTGGGCAAGGGACCGTGTAGAAGAGAGAGTTTTGGAAAAGCAAGCCACAGAGCAGACAGTGACAAGATACTATCAAAGCATCCAGGAATAGAAAACAGAGCAGGGCACACAGGAAAAGGAGAACAAGGCATAGCAGGGGATGCAGAGGGCAGGGAGAGAAACGGCGTAATGTGACTGCATTAAAAACATACGTCCTGACTCTTTTCAAGTGTATCCTTGTTTAACCGATCAGCAACGCATTCAAACCTAGCAAGTTTCCCGAGGCCAGCTGCTTTTTTCTCTCCCTTGCTTAGTGTTCATGTCATCTATGCAAGTTTTAGAAGCTTGGGAAAAAAACAGGGCTCATTTTCAGAGCAGAACTCAGCAGCTTGTCAGCTGAGCCGATGCCTTTGGCACCAGGAGGGTCAGGAATGGGCCCATCATTCTCCAGTACCTTTCTGTTTCTGTAAGAAATCGATGGTCCTCTGCAGGATTGTGGACTTGTCCATCTTGAGAGGGTGCCCGTGGCCTTGCAGCATTGTGCAAAGCTCTTTAATGAGGACATTGAACTGGTCTCTCCTTTTCTTCTCAGATTTGTTGCGTGATGCCCTGGGTGACACAAACACAAATGTCACTAAGTAAAATGAAGGACCTACATCTGCAGGCAGCAAGGGCTAATGGTCCTGGCAAAACACTTCCAGTGTAAGGATCCAAAGTCTGCTTGGATGTCCATTTGTTTAAAACTAGGCTTGGACTTAAGTGCTTTGCTGATGCTTCCAAGCTTGCACCAGAGCTGAACTCAAAAAGAGCAAGACTATCTGGAGGTAACAAACACAACATATTTATTTAAGACCATATCTTCACATACTTTTCTTTTTTTTTCCCAGTTTGTGCACTCAGACATAAGGGCCAAAAAAAGAAAGCTGCCTTATTTCCTGACTTCTTCTCACAAAAGTAGCTTCTACACAAAGGATGCTGGGTGGAGACAGCTGCAGAATGGAGCCAAGCACATAGTCTTAGATCTGGTTTCGAAAATCTGGCGTGTTAATAGTATCATATATGAAACTGGGAACAGTAAGAGTCTGGCTAGGGAAACCACAGACTGATTTCCTACTTACATTAATACAATTTCATCATGTTTTACTAGGGTTTTCCTCTCTACTAAATAAATAAAGAAGAAAGCCAATCTATTAGGTTTTTTTTTCCAAAATGTTCTTTCCAGTGCTCATAGCAGAGGTAACCTTGTTTTCATACAAACTCTTCCAAGGGTAATTAAATTTTTACAAGCATATTCATGATGATACATGCTTCCTGTGATCTAGATCAACTGTGGTATGCACAAAACATTTCCATTCATATTCAGATCGGTATGTGGAGGATCTCAGCTCCAGCTCTTATGCTCATGCCCACTTCTGTCTTGGCGCTGATGGAGAAAGGCTAATTAGAACCAAGCCCAGTGCTCCTCTGAAGGGAGACTAACTCATCCTCTAAAGCAGGGCTGTCCTCGGAGCTTCACAGGGAACTCAATGCCAGGTGAGCAGTGCTGCATGATGTCAACCAAATGACATACTAAGAATACTGCATCAGGATAATAAACAGGCACGGGATAATCAGGGATTCGGAGGACTAGACAATGTAATCTAGCAGCCCCTGTGCAGATTAACCCCTCACAGGGTGGCCAAATGCATGAGAGACTTGAAAAACAGACACAGAAATATGCTCTTTTTGGTTTGTTATACAAAGGCTGTAAACTAAATGGGAGTTTTGCCTCTGACATTTGTGGTGCCCAGGTTTTACCCTTCAGACAACATAGCAGTTGCAGCTGCAGCCTGCAAGAGCTCCCACCCTCTGCGCCCTGCAGACCTGGTCCTACCTCTTTGCCCTGTCCTTCTCATCTTCATCCATCAGTTCGTCTACACAACACAGAGCTCTGAAAGGAAAAGACAGCAATACTTAGAGACATATCCTCTGATTTTGTTGAGGATGCCAGAGTAAGACCCTACGGAGCTATCTGCTTTGTACATCATGATATATTCCCTTTCCCCACCTTCAAATCCTTTATGCAGTTTCATCTTTTTTTTCTTTCTGCACCAGGTACTGAAGCTTAAGAACTGAAACCTTTGTTAAAAGCAAAAATATACACCTTCAATAAGTGTGATTATACAAGGAAAGAGATAAGAGCCTGTAACTCCTTGGCTACCTTTTTTTACTGACAGAACCACATGCAAGCCCAGTCACTGCCTGATGCTACCAGGGGAGCACCACGGATGGGCAAATTCTGCACAAATTCTGTGCAGGAAATAGCAGCTGTTCTGCAACTGCAATTTCGTTCTCTGATCTGTGCCGGACACCACTGTGCTTGACTCTGTTTTGGGCAATCATGCAGGCTGCTGAATTTCATTGCAGTGGTTAAACAGTAGCTGAGATTGCTTTCCCAGTGGATGAGCGCAGGAGGACACAGGAAACTGTTGCTTTCTGGAAGGATTAGTATTAGGCAACAACAGGGTACTGTACGTCAGGAGAACTGGGAGACCCTGTGATACAGATTCATCCCAAACCCACTGTGGGCAGTGCCCACTGCTTACCCTACCGGCCTTTAAATACACCCTCCAAACTGCATCCTGCACTTTTTACTAAACAAAAATTTACCCTCACTTCCCTGCTCCAGGACGGGGATCTCCCTCCCTGCAGAAGACCTGGGCAGAGGAAAACTGAATGAAATGATTCCTTTTTCTCAAAAACGTGAAGAAAATGCACCGCAGAAGGGGAATGGTTCACACTGCCTGAGTCATTGAAAACAAAGAGTCAAATTAGAAATTACCTGTTCTATTCTTCAGATTCATCAGTCCAGACTGACTGAGTGGGATTAGCACTTCTTATCACCATGTAAATAGAGGTGGAGAAAAATTAATCCTGGAAGGAAAAGTAAATCCAGTTAAAACACAACTGCAGACAATACTTAGCCTAGAGAGCTGCCTTCAGGCTGAAAACGTCTCCCATGGTAAATTAGCAACTGGCTCAAGTCAAAGCTCAGCAAAGTCTCCAGGAAGTGAAGAGCTGGGACAATATTCTGGGATTCTTGCTTCTGTGTGAACATTTACTTCACTGAACTCGCAGAGGAAGCCAGGCAATATGAAGTTGAGCCCCCATTTTTCCCTGGTGGAAAAATATCTCTATCCCTAGCTTGAGATCACTAAGAATCAACACAAGTCCTCTGCAAAATATGACAATTTACCTGGTATGTATGTTATGAAAAGCAGTGAGTGCTTGATCTGCTCTGTCTTGTGATGAGGAGTCTCCTTCAAGATGAATGTGATCAGCTAGAACCAGTGCAAGTCAGATGTAAGCACCTAAGGGTGGATTTAGGACCTCAGGTTTGCTGCTGACATGACCTGAGTGTCTCCTTTTCCATTACTATTTAAACAGCTACCAATGAACACTCTCGATGCCACATGAATTCGAAATATTTCATGAATTATCCTAAATAATTTTTGTTGCATTATTACTTCTTCTATATCTAATGCTTATCATTTCTCAGTTATCCGCCTCTGCCAAATTCTCTCCTTTTACTCTGATCTCTTTGACTGTACCCACCCCACTGTGGTCACCTCCGAAACTGCAGCCATCAGAAGTTCTTTTGATTCAAACAACCCCAATCCGCAGGCAAGTCACAGATACAACCAAGCTGCCCACGATGGAGAGTATTATCTTCAATAACAACCAAGTGCATTTTCAGATTTTATAGTAATTTCTCTTCTCAAAGGACAAGCAACCCAGAATTCTACTAGGTCTTAAAATAACTTCACAGATATGCGTATAAAGAAAATGCTTTTTTCCAAAGCGGTGACTTAATGGAAATAAGACAAATGGACCCACTGCAATTTTCAGAGACCATCTTCTTATTCAGCCTTAAGCACACAAAGATTGAGCCATAAACACTTTGCAGGCCCAACAACACCGAGCAGCTTTTTGCATGATGCAGCAGGATGCTGAGCTATAAAAAGTCTTACCAGAAGACACCTAAGGACAAAATATTCTTAACAGGATTAAGCACTTCAGGACTACATTTAGCTAAGTGCTTTTTGTCTTGTTATGAGCTGGAGCCAAATATAGCAACCAGAATACTTCAGAATAGTTTCATAAGGGCTGTATACACTCCTCAGCTTCGAGATAAGGCACTTAGCAGTATTGACAGCAGTATGTCTTCATGCTAATAGTATCTTAAACAGCTACAGACAGAATCTCTTTGACCTCAGCTGTATTAACCAGGGGGATCAAAATTTATTTATTGCCTACGGAAAATCCTACTCTCCGGCGACACGTGGAGAGAAGGACTCCTGAACTCAGGAGAGGGGATGGGATTCTTGCCAGTGCTGCTGGCTGCTTTGGGCTGCCCTAGGGACACGCGTGTGTCACGGCCTCCTGCCCTTGATGCCGAGGGGAGAGGTTCTTCCCGCCCTCGCGTGCGGAGAGCTTCAAACAACGCTCACGGCGTTTCCAGGGCAAGACACAGCTTAGACTTTGGAAATATCGTAGTATTTAAAGTCGTTTCCAGGGTTACAGAAAGGGTAATGGAGTATGACAGGCTTAACAAGACAAATGGACTTCTCGGAAACACGTCTAAGAGTTGAAGTGCTATTTCATGCTACCCGCAATACCCTGGTACAATTATTCCTGAAGAGAGTAAGTGAGAGATGTTTTTTTTTAAAAAAAAACCCTCTCCTCCGTTCTGCAAAATTGTCTGACCTCAGGAGCTATCTAAAACTGCAGTATTCTGACAACAGAAAATGTTTATTTATTGCATTAGCGCAAATCATCAAAATATTAACACTACCTTGAAAATAACTCCTGTTAATGGAGCACTACATTAGTAAGCATGATCCTGCAAACTCAACAGTTCCTATGAATGATTCATGTTATTTTTAATTTATATTATGTGATTATGTCATTGCAAGTAAGGTAATGTCATTTCATCCAATCTAATGCTGGAGAGACTTCTCCATGATCAGTAGCAAGACAGAGCACTTATTCCTCACCTGAAAAAACAGCCCTAATTTCACTGTTTTTCCAATTGCACCAATTGATCTAATTAGATATATTGTCTCTGTCTAAAAGCTCTGCTGT